>JBCAUA010168103.1:0-21915 GCA_038406235.1 Peronia verruculata | reverse complement strand
TTATAAACAATGAACACAGAAAATTTCATCAGTGTATCTTTTGTAGTTTAGTCACAGTGATTTTTTAGAAATACCCTTAAAACGTTGGCGGTGAAGGCATATCAGCTGAAAAAATGGTTGGCATTGAGTGAGTTAAGTATCAAGCACAGCATCGATCTAGTATTCTATACAATCCAGTTTATAAGGTTTTGGCTACTGTTGTCACAATATGTCTCGCAGCCAGTCAAAATGAGACGTATGTTGATATTTCACCATATGGGGTTTTAGGTATCATATGAATGCTTATTTCATACCCTTTCAGGTTTATTCTAACCAGAGCTATTGCAGTTAAAGAGACAAGGAGGGACCTTCCAGCAATGACTGAAATTCTGAGAAAATTGAGTTTAAATGAATGGTCAAACGCATAAATCTACATACCTACCTCAGAAAACCCCGATTTTAATGAAGAAAAAATATTCATAGCTCAAGGATAAGACTGATATTGCTATGTTCAGAAATGACTGTACTTTCAATTTATGCAATAAAAAAAAAATCAATATCTGACCCCTCTCATCACATTCAAAGACGGATTTCTCGGTTCTAGCCCATTGACTTAAGTCTCATTTCAACTGGCCGCAAGACATATACTTAGTGAGGTGAAAGAACAGACAGTCAAGTCAAACACAGCTCACCTTCAATTGCCAGGGTAACTACATTTGAAGTCCTGCTTGGGGGCACAGTGAAATTATTGATTGCCACACAATAGTATTGTCCGTTGTCCATTTTTGTCACAGAGATCAAATGAAGGTCATTACCAATGACCTTGACACGAGGAGCACTGGGGTCAAGGAGAGTGTAGTTTCTGTACCACTGCACTATGGCAGCTGGAATGCTATCTGGAGGGTCACATCTCAGCACAACATCATCTCCATAGATGGCGAAAGTATCCCAGGGTTGAGTGCGGAAATCTAAATCCAGATCTGTAGAAATATATTAAACCTATAATTCAGGGAAAGTGAAATTCTATCAATAGTCAGCCCATTTGTAGTAATTTATGAAAATTTACTAGAATTATGGATTTACATGTTATATCTCTTGTTTAGAGAACTGTTCCAGTTGGTTCTGTTGTTGTTTTTAAAATTATCTGACTTTTATATTCTTACAGAGTAATGAATTCCCAATATATATGTTCTATCTTTTGCCTTTGGAATTTCCTCTTTACATATATTGGTTCATTTTAGATCAATCCTTTTCCTTTATGATTTACAAACTGATATTTAACTCTGAAGACCATGTTTTTTTCCTCCTCTAGTATTCTATTAATTATCTTTATATTACTCAAATGTCATGCTCAGTTCCAAGTTGGGAGACACTGTTTTTTGGTTTTGAATTGTTTTTTATCTGTAGAAAACAGTGACCTTTATTTCGCTATTCCTAAGATAATCCTTGTGAGATCCATATTGTTTTTTTTTTTTCTTAGAATTCTCTGGCTTTCATTGTATTAACATGTTATGTCCAGCATCAGGATTGGAGAAACTTGTTTTCCTCTTCAAATTATCTTATCATTCTATAATTCAAAAACTATGACAAGGTTAAATTTGTTTGCTTTTTTTTCCTACCATTAGATTTCTCTCACTTTATGCTACCGTACTCACATGCTATGATCAGTTCCAAGTTTGGAGAATCAGTTTCCCCTTTAGAATTCTCAGCAATACACATATAATTCCCACTATCTGTCTGCGCCACTGGGAAAAAGCCCAAGCTGTTATTTGGCAGAACATAGACACGTTTGGATTCATCCACTCGGAAGCGGCCCTGGAACCAGCCAATTTTGACTAAATCAGATGACTCTGCGGCCCTGCAAGGCAAGGTAAGGTCCTGTCCTGCTGCCACAGTTAGTAATGGTGGCAGATTCCATTCTATAACAGGGAGATCATTGCTAGGTGTGACTGAGGATGAAAGACAAGCATTAACATTTAAGAGGCAAATTCTAAATTTCATACTGCCAAACAAAGGGGAAAGAAAAATGAAAAGACAGAAAAAAAAAAGAAAAAAAAACAGACATGAATAGAAAATCAGAATATAAGATTGAACAGGAAGTTTGAAATCGTTTTCTTTGACAGTACATTTGTCTAGTGATAGCCAGCACAGTGCATCAGGTAACATATATTCAGTAACTGGTTCACAGAAATGCATGACTATAATGATCTGAATGAAAAAGGGATAATTAATTGTGATGTCTTTATACTTATCAATATTTCACTGTTATAATATATGCCATTGTAATAATACACAATTATGTTAAACCTCTTAAATCTAACTGATAAAGCTCGTCAGGGAGGAATCTCCTGTTTTTAAAACAATAACAATAACAGAAAATCTTACAAACTCTTAATAACAGCGTTTCACAAACACATCACGAATCGCTTCAAGCTTTATTTGCAAGATTTATAAAGCTTTCAGCAGCAAAGCAACATGTGTCAAATAAAATCTTTGAAATTTCACGCCAAAGCAATTTAGATGCATGCTATTTGAAATTATTCATGAAATCTGTAAGCTGCCTATAAAAACCCAGGGAACAAATAACATTGTGGCAGAATTCATGAACACAGGGAATAATAAAAAGAACTCTGAGTTGCATCAACCCCTAAGAGCATAACTGTCACCACTGTGTTGAGAAAACTGCAATTACATAGGCTAAAAATTTTTCTATGAGAATTAATTTGACTTAAATACTCACATTGTCTCATTTCATTTTTTTTGAGAATTTGGCATGCAACAATTTGAATTTCAAGGATCAAATGACAATTTTCTCATGATAATAGCATTCCAAAGGTTAACATTAGATCCTTAATATCTGCCAATTTTATTAAACCCTTTCATGACATCAATTTTTTTTCAACTCATGATGGGTTCAATTTGCTCAATGTATGTCACAGCATTTCCATGCTAAAATAATAAATCTGTGTTGTTTCATTTCTGACTGATTCAAAAGATTTTGTCATTAATTTTGGCTCCATGCTTGTCAAATTGTCAATAACACAGCCAAGCAAAGAAAAACAGTTTGCTTTAGGAGCTAACACACTTACAGGGGTCTTTGCTTTGATTAATTCTGGCAGAAAAAGAACCTACACTATTCCTGGTGTTTTCAATACTGGAGAGTTTGATTAATTCATCCACTTTTACTAGTTTTGCAGTTCTACATACAGTGCGAGTATAAATGTTTTAATTTTTGACATATGCTATACATCTTATAGGCCTTGGTTGACATGAAAATGAGTATTTTGGGACCTACGGTGTATATCTGACTGACATCTTGACTTCTAATTTATGACATAAGGGGTTCACTTCAGTTCTCATAAAAGGATAAAGATGGCAGAAAACTGTAAAAAAACAACTTACACTTGTTTGTGATATTGGCTGGGTCACTTAACACTGTCATTCCTAAGATATTGTTCACAGCCATGCACTGAAAAGCACCAAACACATCTGCTGATACTTGAAATGTAAGTTTTAGTGACAACTGTATTGTCAACCCCGTTGGATCATAACCTCCAAAAGTTGCTGTGAAATTCTCTCCTTTGGTAAAAACTTCCCCATCCTTCAACCAAAAGACCTGAAAACAGAAAAAATATACAAGTTTATTGCTCTTTTTTTTTTTTTTGTCTATTACTGTTTGGCTCTTTGGTCTCCAAAGCATCCCAAAGGTTGCAAAACAGACTGCATTATTCATTAAGATAAATAAATATGATGGTGCCGTGGGCTAGTGGTTAGGATGTCGGATTTGGGATCTGAAGTTCCGGGTTCAAATCCTGACAGGTTCTAACATTTTGTCCTTGGGAAAGGCAATTTACACAAATTTCCTGACTCCACCCAGATTTGAATGGGTACCCAACTATAGACAGTGATTGATATTGTTAGATTAATAAGGATTTAAGTGCCTAACAGGCAGCCGCCTTGTATGCTTCCCAGGAAGCTGAGAACGTTTATAAGTGCCTTCTTTGGGTCTGTCAGGGTAATAATAGATTGTAAAGCGCTTAGAGGTGTAATTATGGGGATAAGCACTATATATATATATATATATATAAATACTCTCTATTATTATTATTTATATTGTTTAATCTGCTGTAATGCTACTCAATAAATCTTTCACAGGACAAAACAAATAGGCTTTTTGTTTTGACTTTGGTTGTTTGCCTCTATGATCTATGAGCACAATAAGTGTAGTAACACTGACTGAGCTATCATAATAATGAAAGGCTTCATCAGTTTATCCTCAATTCTAATCTGGGTACCTGAAGATTTTCACTGACCCTTGAAATTCTTCCGAATCAACTCTAAATTTGTGGCCGCCTAATGTATCTAAGAAAAAATTCTGACTGTTTTCCATATTAAATGGCAAAAATAATGATTTCCACATGATGATATTGTAGGCATAAACAAGGGTGGTACGAATGCATTCAGTGTATGGAAAATGGCAACTGTTAATCTCAAGTAAATGACACAAACAATTATAAGTAAGTCAAAATATATAGAAGACAATTATTACTATGGTTTTCATTTTATAAAATAGAAAAAGACTGTCCAACTGGCAATTAACTAAACAATTAAAAAAAACAAATAACACATATAAATAACTTCATCTTGATGTTGAAATGAAAGCCAAAATGTAAGCCATATTTTCAAACCAAACTGGTCCCTCTTCAGGGCAACAAAGTAAACATATTACTATGGCTTTCATGGTGATTTATATTTGATCCCAAGCTTCATTTCTTAACTGAATTATAAAATGTCAAATAGAAGCCATAATATGTCATGATATGTCACAGTAATCATAAATGACATATATTCCCCTTCATCTATCTGATACACAAAGAAATTCAACATAAAATGATCATCACAATGACACTATAATATCGCACATTGTTACAACAAACAAAATCTGACTTTCTGTTGTGATCAATTTTCTAGTAACAGCGAGTGAAGTGGTACCTGCAGTGATGAGGCACTCCTGCCTGTAACACATGTCAGGGTGACCTTTTCCCCTACACTGACCTCCTGGGAAATTGGATGGATGAAGAATGGATCAATATCTGAAAATGACAAAGTAAAAATTAAGCTTACACTAGAGAAAAAATAATGAGACAAAAGCCAGTACAGAAAGGCAGAATGCAAACTTTTATGTAATATTCCTATACTGTTCAAATGTGGTACACAGCACTAAATTAAGCTATTCCCATTTCAGACAATAAAATAAATACAAATTTACTGACTGAGAGATAAACTAAGATCAGTTTCATTAAAAAAAAACTTTTTCTAAAATCAGATCTGCTGTTCCAGTACTAATAATCACTTTTCTTATACAGCATCTCTGAATGGTAGCAGCTGGCCAGCCAAAATGGCTTCAAAAGCAAATATGCAAACAGTGACAACAAAAATGAAATACATGTAACTACCATAACAATCCCACCTGGTATGTTGTGAGATAGATCTCCAGTACACTTACATGTTTCCATGACCAGAGCTGTGGCACTGATGGAGTCTACGGCAGGTCCTAAGCCTCCATCATTCGCCCTCTTCCTGGCTGTGACCTCACAGCTATAGGAGCCCAGGTCGCGGGTGGAGACTTGGGGCACAAACAGCGAGTTGTTGGAGAACCTGGAGGTCCGGTCAGAGACCTGCCTGCCGTCAAGCTGCCAATTGTGGGTCAAGGTCAGTGAGCGGTCACTCTCGTTGACCAGCCGGGCCTGGCAGGATAAAACTAAGTCCGTTCCCAAGACAACTGCTCTGGGCTCTGGCATGGCCACCCATTCTATGGGAACATAACAAGCATAAGGTAGAGTAAACCTAAACCTAAAAGTCTGCATAGAAAGTTTGTAAGGTCAATTCGATCCTGAGTTATAATACTGAGAGAAATCAAGTTTTGTCGAGGAGTGAAATGCCCTAGAGAACATCACACAGGCACCTCGTACAACGATCACATCATACATGAAGAAATACAATCACTGATAACATATCATAGCAGACATCGAAACAGATATGATTTCCAGAGTGCATAAAAGAGAGCTAAACTATTATAGCCACCTGAATGAGGTAGGCCTATTTGGTCTCTCCAAGAACAATTTATAAGGAAAAGTGCAGGGTCCTGGAGACAAGGAGAGAGACAGGTGGCCGATATCACTAAATGGATGAGACAAACTTCGCTCAAACCAAGGCTTCATAATAATGATAACGTATTTTCTAAAGCAAAATCGAAAAGGAAACCAACAGATGGTTGATTTTTGCTTTGCCATTCTAAGTTCAGCTGTTACAGATAACGGTTTTTCACAAAACAGCACACAAGACGAGAATCTTCATGCACCAGCTCATAATTTTTTTTTTTTTTTTCGTGGATCCGAAATGGAAATCCTTGGGCTAGAACGCGCCCATCTAATCATTTTGCACAAAAGGTTTGATCTCAAGACTGAGACTGACATCTTACCTGATATCCTAATGCAAAGAACAAAAAAAGAATCGAACTGACTATACTCCGGTCCCCCCGATAAATAGCGAATTAACTATACGTCAATCCCGCTCATCGGATGTAGGCTACATGTTAGCGTTAGGGTGGACTTGTGCTGGTCGAGGGTAACATACATATTAGCGTTAGGGAGGACCGTCACCCACTCCTCGGACCTATATGTTAGCGTTGAGAAGGGTTCACTAGTTACCTTCGGACTAGTGGGACGTTCCCGTCAGCGTTAGGGTGGACTTGCCCTGGACGAGGGTCCCAGCAGGTTAAGCCAGCGGGATTGTTTTATTCGGTAGTGTCAGTCCGAGACTGACCACGGCCATAAAGAATAAACGGTGAAGATGCCGACATCATCATCAGTTATAGGCCTAATACCCATTTCACACACACACACAAAATATATCAAAATCAAGATGACTGTCCACTGGCAACGAATCAAATACAACAACAAAAAAAAAAAAAAAACGGAAAAACAATGCCTATGAAGAATTTAGAATTGAGTTAATAAAAGAAACGAATATCGCTAGCCAAATTTTCGAGCCCGCTTGACTCTTCGTCGGGGAAAATCTATCACCATTTCACAGAAATGTCTTGAAGTTCAAGACAAGGCCTTTCTTCAGTCAGTAAACTAAGTGAACAGATTTAGATCTATGTTAACAAACGACAAATGTGCTGAATTCAATACGTTGATATCGATAAAAATCTATGGTGCCCTCAATTTTCCGCCTCCCTCTTCAAGGCAACCGCTATTATTATCATCTCCATCATCAGAATGGTTGTCTGCATCATGGTACTAATCAATCGGTAACAGAATAGAAGGACATAAGAGCCCAGAGAAACGATTAAAAAAAAATGTGATTAAAACAAGAAAAGAAAAGAGAGTTCTCCCGTGACACCCATGGTTACCGTATATAAATATCACGCCTTTCGACTTCCTTCGGATAATTTACTCGGCAGGAGGTGAAAACTTAGCCAAGCTTTATACGATACAAGATCAAGTTTATTTTATTTTATTCATTTTTCATGATTTAATTTTTTCCGCCTTCATTTTTACTTCTGTTAAGAAATAAGGATTTGTTTTTCCTGAGGAGAATTTGAAGGGAAACAGTCATGCGTGTTTTTCCTTATCACAAAATATTTATCTGCTTTTAATATTGTGATATTCCCTCTTATACATTACTAGTACTGAAAGCACACATATTTCTCCCTGCTTATGCAAACACAAACAGGTACATACATAAACACACACACACACACAAACACACACGCATACAAACCCACACAAAAACACACATACACGGGAGAGGAAGAAACTGTGCTGATTATAAACTGTTACCAAATGAATCTATGTGACACTATTAATTAGCTGGAATAAATTCTCTAAAGATACCATGAAACTACCAACAGCTAATTTGGGCCTAATAAATCTGTTCTCTAGTTACGCGAAGATATTCAAGCTCTTTCGGTAGATTTGGCTTCCACAGCCTCATTTGAAAGTTCGTTTATTGTTTACTGATTTCTATCGACTTTCGTCTTATTCAAATCGGAAGTAATCGGATTCAAAGGGAATTTTTCGTTGGTGACACTATGTCAATATTTTATGACTCTTGACAGTAGATGATGAAGATTATATAGAAACGGATGATTCATTGATGCTCAGATTCATAAACCCTTACTGAATAATAGGGCATTACTGAATAACGAATTCACTCTTACGTATTTGTAACGGCATCACAGCAAAGTTTTATTTCTCCTTGGAAAACAGTATGCTAAACTCACTCCCATGTGCAATATCCGGCACGGTACCACTGACATACTGTAGTAATTTAACGCAACATCTGACAAACAGCCACTCACCTAAGCGCCCGACTGCCAGTGCTGGAAGACAAAGTAAGAGGAACCATCTGAGTAGAGCCAAGTCTTCACTGGGTCCACTGAATGTCTTTCTTAGCGTCATATCTTGTCTTCAAGCTGGATTATATTGACAGATACACACATATTCTAGGCTGGGGTCTGAAAAGGAAGATGAAACACATGGGTATGAATGAATAAACGTGAGACTGAGTAGTTAACTGAAGAGATGGGATAATGGAAGGCAAGATGGGTTGGTGGGCGGAATGGACCGACGGACGAATGGCTGGATGGATTGATGGATAGATGGATGGATGGATGGATGGATGGATGGATGGATGAATGGATAGATGGGTACATGGATGAACGGATGGATGGATGGATGAATGGGTGAACGGATGGATGCATGGATATATGGATGGATGGATAGATGGGTACATGGATGGATGGATAAATGGATGAATGGATAAATGGATGGATAGATAGTGGATGGATGGATAGATGGTTGCGTGGATGGACGGATAAATGGGTGGGTGGGTGGATGAATGGGTGGGTGGATGGGGGCAACATAGTACATGGCTGGTTTTGTTCAGCATGCATTAATCAGTCATAAGGAAAACAAGTAAAAAAATATCAATAACCAGAACCTGAACCTGAGAGCAGACGAAGTTGCATCTTCTTACTATTTCCAGTGTTTTATATGAAAAGCTATTTTAAAGCAGAGATATTGCTGTCCATCTGTTTCCTTCTAAACGAAAAGGTTTATCCTTTTAGACTGTCGCATTCAAAACGAATGCGGTCGATATGTATGCAAATAGCCGTGTCTGCGACATCTTCATTGGCAGGGGACAAAACCGAATACCCAAATCGCTAAGGTCATTAAAAGGGAAACTCCGATCTGGCAGAGTCCGTTTAGCTAGGTATCGATGAGTCGAGCAAGAAATAATATCGCTATGAGTACGGACTCCTATATTGTTTCGATCATAATACAAGGTGTCCATGACAACTTGCCTCTGATACATTTTTTTTTTTTTAATCGTTTACATGAGATTGATAGATTACCAGTATGATAAGAAAGACAAGGGAAATGATCCAACTTCTGCCCATCCCAATTAATGAAGACTAATGGTGAAGAACAAGAGATATCCAGTTTTATAATATCTACAAGTCATGGTCTATGGGTTTAGCTCTGAAACGTAACTATCCAGCATAAAAAAAGATCAGAAAGAACAGCTATTGTTGTCCAAACCAATGGTTTGAATAAAAAAATTCAACAAACAAAAAGTGTAGAGGTCTTCAAAACAAAGTTTAAACTTTTTTTTTTTTTTTTGCCAAGCGTAGAAAAGTGGACTTCGATCTTTGGAGTCTGTTTTTGCCAATTATACAAAATGTTTAAAGCAGAGAAATCGTGGGCTGAATGTGTGAACGTGGTCTGACAGTGACATTTTTATATTGCAGAAATAGAAAAAAAAGATTGATCTGAATAAGAAAATGTTGCCCTTATGAGCAGAAAATTGCAAGTACATCAGGATGATGTAAAGTGAGTATACAGATTTATGCGCCAAACCATTCATTTTTGCCGATTTTATTCGTTGTTTTAGGCGGCGCAGAAGGGTTATCCTTTGTCTCTTCAATTTGCAATACGTTCTAAACACGTCTTCCAACCTCCTGGTGCAGGTTGTCTCGAATTTGCAGTATGGCTGACCACAGTCAAGCTGACACTTTTTTTTTTCACGGCATGCAAGTGTATGAATTAAGGTCTTATGTGATAGCGATAACGCAGTTTGGTAAAAAGTCCACACACTTTGACTGGCTGCCAGACAATGGTCATGTGCACAGTACTGTTGTTAACTCCCTTTCTCTCCTAACTTAAGCATTCGTATTATGATTGTGACGATATGTGCCTCAATTTACTAGTATAAAAGGAGATTTTTTAGTTCTATTATGTGAATCAACAAAGCTTTCACTATGCATCTCTGCATGAGTCAAGAAGAAATGATATTCGTAAAAATTTTGGAGTCCAGGAAATTTGTACGGGCAAGGCTATCATAGCTAATCGTTGAAATATGAAATCGTTGAAACACATATATAAATCAAACGATGCTACAGATGGAACTAGCGATTAGGCGTCTATTTACCCCGAATATGGGAAAATGACTGCAGGAAACAAGATTCGGAACAACAGCTCCATTTTGCTTTCTAAAACATAAATGCTTACAAAAAGTCTTTCGGAAATATCAAGAGGCGATCTAGAACATCAGCAGACACAGGTAATCGGATCGACCATTACTTTGCATGTATCGTTCTTCGCCAGCTATATTCCGAATCAATGGGCGCTGCCAAGAAAACACTACGGCGGAATAAAGAAAACAAAGCGTAATAAGGGATGAAGTTCTCTGAATGGACGAGATAGCGGCCAAGCCAGAGACAGGAAATGAATGGAATCTTCGCCATGGATAAATAACAAAAGTGATAAAAACAGGCAAAATTGGAAACAGGTATTCGCATCAATCAAGCCCGTGGCCGCTATAGACTGAATTAACATGTTTCACATCAGCTCATCAATCCTAGCAGTCATCCATGGATCTTCAAATCTATGTATCCAATCAACCATTCCCGCACCCATTTTGATCATCCACTCATCTCATCTCTATCCAACTACATGCCCCCCCCCCCTTTCCAAAGTTCAGTCGGTAAATCTATCCACCTTCCCAGCTGCCGAAGACGTAGCACCATCAGATTCTGTTTCCTCGTTCAGGTATTTTCTCATCTTTAGGTTCAATCATTGATTCATTCATCGACTGTCTAGCCTCCAGTGGATGGATTGTATTATACGTCCACCCAGTAATTTGTAAGTGTTATGGATTGGTAATTCCACCCATCCATCCATCCATCCATCCATCCATCCATCCATCCATCCATCATCCATCCATCCATCCATCCATCCATCCACCCATCCATCCACCCATCCACTTATCCATCCATTCCACGTGCTGCTTGTCTGCCGTCTACGAAGCCTCCATACATGCATTCATTGATCCTTTAATCTGTTATTTCAGACATGCATCCATTAACCCACCAACTTCCTATTCTCCGCACACCCCATGAATTATCGGCTAGATCAGAAACAGAAACTGAGAACGAGCTCACCAGAGGATCTACCAAAGTAGGGAAAGAGGAAAAAAAAAAAAAAAAGGAGACAAATATCATGATGTCAGCAAACGGAAGAAAGCAAATGCTGTACCGATTGACGAAGCTCAACAAGAAAGACACTCGAGAACGGTCAGACATGTAGCAAACAGAATGATGCAAATCGTGACGTAAAGCCAGAACATGTAGAATCAAAATGCTTAACGCCCACAAGCGTTAGGAAAACGGATCTGTTCCGACAGTGGATCAGAATAATATTTTGTTTAAAAAAAATCACACAATTTAAAATTCTTTTTCGGGCTGGCAAAGCTTATCCTCAATTCGCATTCTAGTCTAAATGTTAGTTTCACAGGTTTTTATTTTCACGGGTTTTACTGTACTCGTATTGATTCCACTGGTATTCATTGACATAAATAAGGCTAAATGACGATATACAAGCAAACAAACAGACTGACGGGTTGAAAACAGACTGGCAAGTAAACAATGAAATTCACAGACACACTGATCGATTGACAAATGAGATGTGGGATCCAAACGTTCTTTTTTGTTGTTGTTTTGGTTTGTTACATGTAAAGCAAACACCGATGCAACGGCAATCGATCACATTCACAAACAAACAAGCAAAGAACGAAATTTATATCATGAGAACAGAAAAGTGTACTGGCAAGTAAACAAAAAAATTTACACAGAAATAGCATAGCACAGAGGAGAAATGTACAAACATATAGATCGGTTGATGAATAAAAAGATGGATAAAATTATCCCTTCTTTTTCCCACAGATAGCAACTCATTGTTGATGCTTAGTTATTGCCAGTGATACTTAAAAAAAAAAAAAAAAACGCCGTAAGCTAAGCAAGCCAGCAGGCAGTCAACTAGCCAACCAACCAACTAATCAACCTACCAACCAACCAACCAACCAACCAACCAACCGACCCAAATAACCAATCAACCTACCAACCAACTAACCAACTAACTAACCATCCAAATACCCAACCAACCAACCAATCAACCAACCAACTAACCAACCAACCAAATAACCAACCAAGTAATCACCAAACAAAACCAATGAACCTACCAAATAACCAAAAAATTAACCAATCAACCAACCCACCAATCAGCAAATAAACCTAACCAACCGATTAACCAAACAACCAACGAACAAAAACAAAAAAAAACAACCAACAAATTCACCAATCAACACAGATCAACCAGCAACCAATCAGAGGACGAGCCAATCAATCAATCACCATTCATAAGTTAACAAGTCAATCAATTAGCCAAGTAAGAAATAAAATCGCTTGCCAACCGCTGAATTAAACAAGAAACGAAATGAATTAACCAATCACGCCTCAAAGTGTTAATAATCTAGCCAATCATTATTAATCTATAGCTAAGTAGCAGAATAGTTCATATTCGACTAAGCAAAAGCATGGAAATCCGCAACGGAGTGTTTGTACCTCCCTGCTAAAAACAGAACACTCACTGATGTTTGTTACCGCTTCTCCACGAGATCGTTTATCTGTTTGTTTGTTTGTGTTGGGGTTTAACGACACGTCAGCACGATTACGGCTATACTGTATCAAACACAGTAAAATACGTTTACACGTCAAAAAGAAGAGAGGAAAGAAAGAGGAACAGGAACAAGGAGAGAGAGAAGAGATCCTCCCTTGGAATGTCGAGGATGACACTCCATGGGAGACACCCCACTGATCGCTGGCTTACACCGCCTGCAGGTGGGAGCAGAGACCCTACTTATAAATCCCGGGCTTCCGCGGAGGGCCACGAGATCGTGAACAATTGTCACCTGTCCCGTGCATTTTTATATGTTTCTGTGTCAATTGTTGTCAACAGTTTGAAGTGTTTGAACCCCTTTGCTAAAATTAGATGGGGATTTCCAGCCGTTCGCTTGATCGAAACAAAAGTATTATTCTACCACCGTGATTATTTTCATCTAAACAGATGGTTAATGCATTCTGTATTGTTTTTATACATGAGAGGCAATCACTTCGGTCAGCTGTCCTCTTTCCGGCGATGCCTTTTCTGACTGAATCTACCAATGTTTGATCGGCATGTTTTTTGCAGTATTTACAGATACGATCAGAACAGGCACTGTCTATTTAGGCCTATTGGCCCAGTTAGACCTCCAGGTCTATTATGTAAGAAAGTTATTGTATTCAGATAGTTATGTAACGTGTCGGGGGGACAGGGACCCCCCCCCCCCCACCCTCCCTCCCCCCACTATGAACAGACGCTCCCGTGTGCGAGCCAGTTCAAAATAATTATTGTTTCGGTTGTACTTTGTGGTGCAACTTTTATATTGCCTATGCTTCCTCATTGCAATCTAGGCCCAGACAGACACTCCGATAAGAAAAGTAATAGTAGCAGCAGTAGAGAGCACTTAAAAAGCCCTTATCCCCGCATAGTACAGGCTCTAGGCACTATACAGTCTAGATGAAAGGCTGTGCATCTTTGTTGGTAAGAACTTTCTCGTCAAGCGCCGAAATATCGCCCTCGTCATAGCTAAGTCAGTCACAGACAACTCATTCAGCGAACCACCAATCCGCACACCGGCCAAGTCAACAAAAACATTGATTATATTAACATAGTCGCAGCTAATCCGTTTTGTCAATAGCCCGGCGTGGACGCTCGCCTGTCCGACGTCTGAGCCTCTATGTGCCTGCAAGTCTGTTTGTCTGTGTGTAATTCAACAAGCCCTCGATCTGAGCAGAGCTATGTTCTAATTATATGAGCAGAATCAATAAAGTTTAATTCCATTTCCGACACGACGTAATCAATATTTAATTCTGCTTCCATATGTTTCAGTACTGCGAAATATTATACGGGAACAGTAAGACTAAAGAAGCTCATATGACTTGTTATGTAGATACTGTATAAAGGTTTTCTATGGGTAATTTTGTCTAGAAATGAATATTTCAAAATACATCTTCCCTTCTTCTTCTTTGTTTGTTTGTTTGTTTTTGTGTTTATTTTATTTTTGTTTGTTTGTTTGTTTTGTTTTGTTTCAGTTATTTGTTTGTTGCCGGTCTAATGCACTCGATAGATGTCCATCTGTCTGGCTCAGCAGGCTCATAGGCATGACAAGATTCCCAGTCACATATCAAATAAAACAAAAACAAAAAAAAAACAAAAACTACCCAGACCGATGTTTTCAAGAAGAGAGAGCAGCAGTATTTGATCTAATCGCAAACTTATATTGACCTATCTATTGCGTGCTTATACTGCATGACACTCTTTAACTATTGTTCTCGGATTGTCGCTGTTGTTGTTTGTTGTTGTTACTGGTGCTGTCTGGGGATGAGAGCCCCCGCAACAACAAACAGCAGGCAAAACAACAACAAACAGCAGACAAAACAACAACAAGAACAACATCTACATAACAGTGACACCCAGCGTAACACAGATAGATACAAGAGATTTACAACTAAATCTAAGTCATGCTGATGTCCTTCTACAACTTAAAAAGAAACATGATGCCCTATTCCGCCAAGTGCTGGGCAGGCAGGTACATACAACAAACAATTCATTAACATAGCAATAAGCATGATAAGATTGTTCTTGCCTTGGAGATAACAAGAACCATGGACAATAAAAAGAACAATAACTCCAAACACTTCGTGTTTGATAGTCGAATACCGGACATCAGCAGACTACAATTCTACGGTATAATGCTATCAACCCATTACCCGAATTGGCTTGAATTCTATCCGCAATGTCACCGTCGCTGATTTGAATAAATATCATGTTTACACGTCAACAGTTGTATTGCTTAACCTTATTTCATTCTAACTGATTGTCTCATCTGGCATGTACACAAAAATGCTTTCATAAAATCAGCGACAAAATAAAACGAAACGAAATAAACTCGTTCCGAATCCTTACGTGGGCAGAGACTTGATCATGTCGTAATGGGAGATCGTTGTTACCAGCCCTATTACTTCCCTTTACTAGACAAAAGAGGTGTTGAGCAAGCAGTAGAAAGAGGTGGGGGTGGGGGGGGGGGGGGGAGAGGGGGAAATAATAAGAAAAAAAAACTTTACTTAATGTCATTGAAAAAAAAAATTGATTAAAAAAAAAAAAGATAAAATGATAACAATTGAATAAGAAGAAAACATTCTCTATAATCATACTAGATCTATATATTTATTAGTGGAACCGTTTCATGGCATGTGTTTAAGCAAAACGGTAGAAGGGTGATTTCTTCCCTCTTACACCGCTTGTGTCTGGCAAAGGGAAGTAACAGGGCTTGGCATAAGGATCTTTCATTGAAATCGGACTGGAAAAAAAAAAAATGGTGCCAAATATCGGCCCTTTTCAAATAAGTAAAATGTGTGAAAGCTACATCGTCCTATCCTGATCTTTCTCTTGCCCAGTGATGTTAATGACTATTACTTTATTGGCTGTTGAGATTGTTGTCCTCAGGTGGCCGAAAGGCGAAACAAAACGTATCAGTTCTTCACAGGACGGCCTGTTCTATAACCTAATCAGCAACACTAAAAAATATGGGGACAAAATCGACTATCTCTATCACGTGACAACCGAGTCTTCTTCAGACAGAACGTCGCAAATGCATATCTAGGTCAAGTGAGGTTTTTTGTCAGATTCGAATTCCCGATGTCAGGTCGCATCATTTGTTCTTGGACCTGTATAGGCATGGTGAAAAGAGTTTTTTTTTTTTTTTTAAAAAAGATCTTTTTTTTTTCCACATATAAATGGATATTCACTTGAACGACAGATTGGAGCACTTTTTGTTTGTTTGTTTTTTTATTTGTTTGTTTTTTATTTATTTGTTTTAGTTTTGTTTTTGTTGTTGTTTTGTTTCTGCTCTCCTGAAAAACTTGATTTTTTTACGACGTTTTGTGAAAAGAGGGCAGAGCTGACAATGTGCACAACACAAAGAGTTCACATCCTGCGCGTGATCACAGGGAGACAGGCCACAGAACAAGTTCATTGGTCTGACCTCTGTCCATTTGTCACGATCACTGAGCAAAATAAGAAATGTCTATATTACATGCTAATGCTGTACTGGGTACCTGTGAAATGATATGTCATCCTCATCCAATGCCTTGTCTGGCCTGTACACGCACAAAAAAAGCTTTTATAAAGCCAGTGATAGAACTGAGCAAAAACAAAAAAGCAAAACAAAACGAAACAAAAACAAAACAAAAAACAACAAACAAAACAAAACAAAATTAATACATGTACAACACCAAAGTCAAAACAATGGGCTCGTTCTCCGCGCAAACAACAATGCAAAACATCTAATCTTTTCAATTATGATGAAGTGTGAAACGTTACTCTAATGCTTTTGAAATCTTGCTCCCTGTATCACTGATGTTAAACTAATGAGCTGTAAACACAGCGATGAAGAACCAAAAGAGTTCGAAAATTTGGCCAGTGCCGTCCGTTTAATGAATTTAACATACCGAGTTCTGCAGAAACTTTACATCGTTTTTTTAAGTGCACTAAGTTAGCAGCCGGAAAACAGACGGTCTTCATGTTAAGAGATTTCTATTTGGTTTGATTATGTCTTTTAACTTTTGCAGGTGGTTATCTCACAGCATTTCTATAATAAAGATTCAAACTGCGTTTTGAACTGTTATTCAAGGAACCCCGCATAAGCAAAGAAGCCAAATGCTTTCCCTCACATGAAAACTCGCAGTATTAATCAAATGAAGTATTTATCCCCATCATGTGAGCACTGGGATATTCAGAACCAGTCCATTATTTGAATCGTACGTCAGCAGTATTCAATGTGTTTCTATAGCAGCTGGCGTTATCTTACGCATGTTTTGAACATCTTCACATGAGCGTTTAGCGACAGTTCAAAGTCTCTTGGTCCAACGTGACAATAAATAAATACAGCATCACTTCGGACCCTGGCTAAATTAGGGCCTGCCACAGGATCAGATTAGGGAGGAAATTGTCGATCTGGATGCCAAGGTGATAAAAAGGGCGTTTTCTACATTCCGTGCCCTCTGTTCGGCATAATTATGTTTGTCCCCGTCGCCGTAGAAACTCCAGGCGTCATCGGTGACAAAGCAGTCGAGGTGTTGTACGAGATCAGCCGGAGGATAGCACTGATTACTGAAGAAATCGGCAACCAGCGTGGCTTTTCCACCCTTTATCCCTCGCCTTTTCTATCGCCTCGGCATCCAAATCGACTAAGTCAATCAATGAAAAACAATGAGAATCCGAAATCACATCTGATAACACCCATAGCTAACGGATGGCACTGTGGGTAGTAAGATGGTCAACGCGGTGGGTGAGGGCACAACATGAAGCGATGTGAGCACACGGTTACTACCTATACCATTACACCACATTACAACTGCTATCACTACTACTACCACTACTACTTACTTCCATTTCCTCCAAAACTACTACTACTACTACCGCTTCTACTAACACCTAACGCTACTTCTACTAATTCCACTTTTATCACCAAACCACCACCACTGCCTTTCAATGTTATATCTATTTCAGCTACTACAATGTACTAACAGCTCCTTCTCTCATCACTACTACCACTGCTATTTCTACTACAGTTTATTCACAATTACTTCGCCCATCACTACTGCTACTGCTATTTCCACTACAGTTTATTAACAATTACTTCGCCCATCACTACTGCTATTGCTATTTCCACTACAGTTTACTAACATCTACTTTTCCCATCACTACTGCTACTGCTGTTTCTACTGCAGTTTACTAGCATCTACTTCTTCCAACACTACTGCTACTACAGTTTACTAACAATTACTTCTCCCATCACTACTACTACTGCTGTTTCTATTACAACAACATTAACTGCTACTGCTATTTAGTTCATCAATTATTTCGTATCTTTTGAATTTGATCCAAATATTCAGGAAAGCCAGAAAGAAGGAAAGCGGGGGAGAGAAAGATGAAAAAAAAAAAGAGAGAGACACAAACAATGGGAAAAAAGAATAACAAAAACAACAAAAAGGAAGGGAAAGAGAGAGAGAGAGAAAGAGAGAGAGAAAGAGAGAGAGAGAGAAAGAGAGAGAGACAGACTAGAGAGATAAAAAACTGGAAAAGACGAAACGAAAGAAAAAAAAAAGTAAAAAGAAAGGAGTGAAAAAAAAAAACGAAAGAGCGAGAGGGAAAGAAGGAAGGGATGATAGAAAGACAGATAAAGAATAATGGACCAGAAAGAAGAAAAGGAAGAGAGGAAGAGAAAGAGTGGAATAGAAAAGCAAAAAAAAAAAAATAATAATAATAATAATAATAAAAAGAAAGAAAGAAAGAAAGCAGAAAGAGAGAAAAAATAAAGACAAAGACAGAAAGAAACAATTAATGAAAGAATAAAAAGGGAAACACTGAAAGAAAGAGTGTGAAAGAAACAAAGAATGTAAGAAAAGAGACACAGAAATGGAGAGAAAAAAAAAGAAAGATTGACAGAAAAAAGGAAAAACTGACACAAAGAGAGAAAGAAAGAAGGACAGATACAATAGCAATAATGAAAGAAAAACAGAAGAAATAGGACAGAAAGAAGAAAGAAAAAAGCAAGAACGAAAGAAGGACAGAGAACAAGAAAACGGAAGACATGCATAAATACACACCGACACTCTGAACACGGTCAAATTTACCGCATCAGAACGGACCGTTCCAGACTTGGAACAAACAATTTACTACCACTCAAAAAAAAAAAAACCAGCCAAACATGCTTTTGTGGGACTAGCCTAGAGAAATATTGACTGTGCTTGCTTTGTATGGGATGAGAAAGGCTACGCTTGACTGCAGGCATCGGTTGTATAATGGGCCGGCTCGCCGCTTTCACAGAGGCTGTTACAAAACAAAAATTGATTGTTCCAGAAATAGACCAGATGCTATAAAAATTAACCAAAAGAGACAAAGAAAGAGGAAGAAAGACCAAGCGAAACAAAGAAACAAGGCGAAAAAGAATGGATGGAAGGCCAGCAGGAAGAAAGGAAGGAAGAAAGGAAGAACGAGAGAGAAAGAACGAAACAATGAAATAACGAGAAAGGAAGAAGATATGCACACGAACACTGAGAAGACAAAAATGAAAAAAAAAAATGTGGCATCCAAATGAGGAAGATGATTACACACATATAACGTTGGATAATACATAAGAATAAATTACAGCACAGTGACAATGTTGCACAATACACTGATACCTCAGTGGAAAAGAGAATGAGACGATGTCATTCCTTGATTCAGTCAAATGGTGAAATGCGGACATGGGATTCCCTTTAAGCCACTTTAAAGATAGAGAAATTAATGAACATGCTATGCGTGTGGATATACGTCGTGTAGCTGCCCCATTAACTCACAGTATCTGGTTTCCAAAAGAATATGTCGAAGGGTTGTGTTGTTAAAAACAACACAAAAACCAAACCAAATCAAGCCAAACAACAACAGCCAGAAATAAAGAGTGTAACTCAGCCGGTGGATCGAGGTTAGGTTAGAAAGGAGAGATAAATATACTATGAAGGGTTGGAGGGCAAAATCCGACAAACGCCATTTTTGAAAATGTTTAGTTATACCCGTCAATATTGGGAATAGTGATAGTGCTATATGGTAAGGACTTTATTTTTCACCAAAGGCGACTTATCCTTTCCGAAAGTCTTCAGAAATGTCTAGTTCTTAATGATAAATTCCTGACTACTGGAGAACAAATTGCCATTTTTCTCGAAACGGCGATTTTGGATATGTCACGTTTTTGCCCTGCAATCTTTATCAAAGAAAATATGGACATCTCAAAACAAACGCATTGGAAACAACTGGCAAATCAACCCTCCAACGTAGAGTAAGACTAGCATCAACTGAACCATCATGCTAGGCACAAAAAAATGTAGCCGTGATAGTGCTGATGTGTAGTTATATCCCAACATAGAACCACATCAAAACAATACTGGGAAATTTACACTGGGAACTTACAATATGATAAAACTTACCTGTTATTAAAACTCCTGAAGGTGGACTGTAAATTCCACCGATGACATCATTCACGATTAACACATTAACAGTTGATGCCAGTTCAGTTACAATACCGCCAATTCACTCCCATCATAGGATCACAAATATTATTAAACATTCAAAGACCGACATACCGACAACAGTTTATGTCCGAAGCGTCCATCATAGTACTGATCTTCAGGGAAAATCCAGCCATGAAACTTATTATCTCACATTGAAATAACACCAACAATAAGTAAATGTAATGTCACTGCTCCGTCTCGTACATTTCTTTTGGTGAGCTTTTTCATAATTAAAATCATGAATACAGTCGCATTATCGGCAAAACATAATACGTGTACAAGTTCACTATTAAATACAAAATGGGATCTGGTGACTCGTGTATATACAATAAATGCAACCGAAGTTTAATTCAAATATATCGAAAGACTGGTTCAGTTTGTGTCTCATTCGCTTCACTCGCTGTTTCATTTGCTCACTCAACTGTAAAAGCTGTATTGATTTTACTATTTTCAAATTTATCGATGAGCATACGCGTGTTTCATGATGTGGATCTAGTTCTGAAATTGAAACGATTGCTGGGACATGACAAGACCAAAGGCCAGCAGCTATCGATAACCCAAAGATGCCACCACTGGTGGTAACAATTTTCTGATGTTCGGCATTAAAGCAATGTAAAGTATCAAAACGCCACGAAAGTTTGCAGTTTAAATGTGAAAAAGCAAAACGTACCAGTAATGGACTAGAAACGAACTTAGTTTGGCTCCATGATTTAAGAGCCACTAAGTGCCCCCCATCCCACCCTCCCCACAAAAAGAAATAAATCATTAAATGGATTGGTTATCTGTTTTGCTGTAGTGTGGATAGCTGCTATTGCCGAGAGCACTGCGAACCGTCTTCTCTAAAGGCTGTTACGAGCTTACTATTATTTTTTGACTGTCTGTGTCTGAGAGTAAAATCAAACTCATTATAGATCTGCTCCAAAGTTTATCTGTATGTTCATTTTCCTAGGAAAATACATACCGGTACACGCGCGCACAGAAAGAAAGAGAGAGAGAGAAAGAGAGAGAGAGAGAGAGCGATGAAAAAAAAAGCAGCACAACTTTAATATAAATTATCTTCCTCAGAGACTAAAATGAAACAAAGAACACCGTCCTGTCAGGGTCGATGACTAATTGCAGAAAAATAATCGAATGCCAGATTGCGGCAAAATCTTTGGTAGAAATAAAATTCACCAATATTCTGGGAAATTCCATCTACCCAAGAAAGTTAATCTCACTTCTTGCCTTGACCCTGTTACGGCGCGTAGGAAACATAAAATGAAATTCTTCTCTACGAATGATAGACTCATAGCCAGTTGAAACTAGATGCTCTCCCGATCCCCCCAACAATATTAGTAGAGAGTAGTGTAAAAAAAAAAAAGGGGGGGGGGGGGGGGTCC
>JBCAUA010168102.1:9426-38133 GCA_038406235.1 Peronia verruculata | reverse complement strand
TAGATAGATAGATAGATAGATAGATAGATAGATAGATAGATAGATAGATAGATAGATAGATAGATAGATAGATCTATCTTGTCCTGTGATCCACCTCTTCCCATCTACACCTCTCCTCTTTCCTCGTTTATCTCCTTTTCTCTCTGGCCGTGTTACACAATGAACCCTAAGTTGCAGTCCAGTGTCGTATGTTAGCCAAAAGATCCATTACTTGTCACTGGTTCTTTGAAATCGTGTCCGACGATCTAACCTTGTCACTATGAAGGATACTAAACATAGCTCACACAACTAACCCTCCCCACATTTTTCTGTTGTTACCTTTTGGTCGGTTCGATGTGTAAAATGTTGCAAAACAAAGGTTGATGACTGCCTGGGGTCTGAAATTAAATCTTCCCATAAAGGACATGTGACTTTTGTTGTTGTTGTTTTGGTTGTTTTGATGATTTTTTTATTTGTTTTTATTTCTCTTGTCGTTGCTTTTGTTTGTTGTTGTTGTTGTTTTTTGATTTATTTATTTATTTTGCTTTTCGTTTGTTTGTTTATTTGTCTATTTGCTTGCTTGTTTTTGTTTTGTTTGTTTGTTTTTTTTTCAGAAAACAAGTTTTTAAAGGATATATTACAAAAGAGGGAAAATGAAAGGTTACGTTTGCCCTTTGTTAACCAGTAATTTAAGTATGGGCAGGCAGGATGGTTGAAAAAAAAAATAAATAAATAAGTGCTGAAATTCCTGCTGGCATCTTGCATGGCATAAATAGCATTAAGCCACAGAAACATGAGGGTGCAGCTTCCGATGATCCTCAAACCCAACAAATGAGGGCCACAGCATAGCTTATCTTCAATATTTTCTCCATATGCTTTGATCTCGATAATCTATAAGTTAAGAACCACCAGACTAAAAAAAGAAACGACTTTTACATGAAAGATTCCCTCTGAAATGTTCTAGCGAACGAAAATTAAACCAACACACACACAAAAAAAGAAAGGTATTGAATTATGCAAGTTTTACATGCTGGGTACAATGTTATACCGTGGGAAATGTTGTGCAGCTTTTACTTTCAATTTTATAGAATTCGGTAGCTCATTCTGAGAACATGAACGAGACTCTAAAATGTCACTGATTAAACACTAAACGATGTCTTAAATGTCATATGGACATGCAGTTTTCAGAATCTTTTGTCATGGGTGGACATTATATCAATAGACCGGTTCGCTGGTATTCCTGTGAGGATGGATAATCATAAAGTATCCGTCTTTCTTGGACTGACAAGAAAAACAATGATGAAATCTATGCTACTCCCAACAGAAGTCTAAGTTACCCATGATGACTGATTATGTGGTGGAACTGATCGTACTTTTCTATCTGTTACTGGGCAGGGAAACTGCAGATGGACAGGGGAAGAAGAAGATAAAAAGGAGCTTTGCTGATGCACAGGTAGCCCATAAACTTATATAGAGACTAATGTATAGTATAGGCCTAATGTTCGTGTTAGCTCTTAGTTTTGTTCCTATACTGTTCTTCAACATTGCTGGTGTGAAAGGCTTGGGAGAACACGAAAATTCTCGGTAGCGGAGATAGGAAAGAAGTAGGACTGGTTTAAAGAACGTTGACCATCTCACATCTTTCTGAAATTACTGTTTTGTTTGTTTATTTTTGTTCCATGGTTTCACAAGTGAACTATGTTAAATACCGGTACATGCCAGAAATTTCGTTTCAGAACTTTATTTCAATCAGAATAATACCCATAGGAAAATCACGAGTGTGAATTTTGAAGGGCTGAACTTTGTAACTCGTGTTTTCTTAAAAGTTATCTACATGCGATAGCTCACGTGCATGAATATAACGACTATAGAATAGAGCATGGTGGAGCAAGAGAATCGCTCCATCTTCTAGCGGTAGAAACTTCAACATTATGGCTTTTGTTGTGGAATTGCCTGTCAGAAATGATGAATAGTTCGAAGGAGATGAAAAGAAGAAAAATAAGACAAGGTGTGAGGGAGAACAGGGAGGTTGGTGTATGTTTTGTAAAACGTTCATCACTAAAGGTAAGGGATAGAGAGGGTGGGCGATAAGGGGTAGTAGGCCTATGTGGCCTAAAAATAGATTTTTGTTTTCATGTGTGTTTTGCTTTTTGTTTTAACTAGTTTTAACAACATAAATATATTCTCGAAGACTTTAAATACTTTTTCATAGCCAGCTCAAAGCGCACAGCTTTGATGCAATGGCTTCCTTTAATGTTAGTTTCGCGTGGTGTTATGAGAATATAAGATGTGTACGTATGTGTGTGCGTGTGAGAGAGAGAGAGAGTGAGTGATAGAAAAACCATGAGGGATGGAAAAAAGGAGGGATATGAGGGGGGGGGAGGGTAATAAGGCAGATGAGCAGATGGAAGGAATGGATGAGAGTGTACAAAAAATGGGAAGAACGCACACAACATAGGAAAGAGAACCAGAAACAAGCAATAATGGCATATTGCGAAACCATTAGTCAGTTTTCGAGGGTAGCTCAAACATCATAACAAAAAAATAAACAAAGGCCGTAATGACACTATGTATGTATCTTCAATACCGATATGTTTGGACTATTAAACATTCATTCAATTGTTTAAAGACTGTAGACCCAACATGAAGTTACCATACTTGTGAAGAGATAAGCAAGAAAATCATATGGTACAATTCTCGCGGAACAAAACTTGAAACACTTACTATGCAGAATGAACGAAAAAGAGCAGGCAGCAGGCCGGGGTTTAATCAAAAGAGTGCACATTAACTTTACTGATGTTTCATGAAACATAGCGCATTAACTCTATAATCATTAATTTAAAACAGTACATTACAATCATTGGTGTAAGAGAGTGTAGGCCTATTAACTCTACAATCATTGGTTTGAAGGAATGCATTCACTCTTCTTTATTTATTTTGTTATAAGATAGTAGGCTACATTAACTCTTCTAGCTTTGGTGTAAATGTGTACATCAATTAACTCCTTTTATCTTTGGTGTTAAAAAATAATAAACTCTTCTATCTTTGTTGTAAGATAACATTTCACTCTTCTATTTTTGGTGTAAGATAGTACATTAACTCTTCTACCTTTGCTGGAAGAGAGTACATTAGCTTTTCTGTCTTTATTAATTATTGTAAGACAGTAGGCCTACATAAATTCCACCTTATATCACAAAAATACACCATCAGAAATACATATTATACTCTTATTAGTCATTATTATGAGTTCGTATACGGTATGTATAATAGTCTCCATTCAAGAGTATGTATGTGCTTGCCATAAAACGGCAAGTATCGATAGCCTACGTGTAAATTAGATGTGCTAAATGTGTGCATCAATCTAATAATTTATGTGTCTCTGTTTCGCGTGTAGATGTGTGCTCATCACAACACATGTGTATGTTGACAATAGGAGTAGGCCTATGTGTCAATGCCTTTCTTTGTTGTTATGTGCCAGTTTGTATGAGTGTGTGAGTGTGTCTATAATAATATGCTGTTATATATCAGTGTGCACGTAGCCTACATGTGTATGGGCAAAGAGAAAACATTGCGCACAGCAGTTTCCAAAATTTAGTATCTTGAGCCTGACACAGTGAGCTGATACAAAAAGTAAGACAGGTGACAAGGTAGAAAAAAAAATGTAAGAAACACCGTTAAAAACAAAACAAAATAAAAAAAAAAAAAAACTACGGTGAGATAGATAAACTAAAATATTTTTTTTAAAAAGTGCAGCAATTTTGTGGATCAGTCTCTCGGAATGATAGGAGGAGCAATAGTAACATGTAATATACGTAAAGAAATGGAATGACTAAGAGAAAGGAACGAGACAGGAAGACCACCTTAGAAAAGTGAAAAGCTAACAGCTAAGGAAAGGAGTGCACGGCCGGTTTCGTGTAGGATAGTTCTAGAGGCATGAGCTGGCCTGAGTGAGTAACAACATCCATGTTAAAATACATAGCAAGAGGAAGAGAGATAAAGGATATTCGTAGAGAGGCCTGAAGAGAATCCTCGGATGGAGAACGGGTCGAGAGAGGAGGCGGAAAGTTTCACGGCAATTCTCTTCTTAATTTAGTTCCAGTTTCCTGAGCTAGCAAGAATGAGTAACGATATAGACAAGAAGCATATTATGCAGCCGTAGAGACAGATAAAAAATACACGTTGAAATGCCCGTAGAAATTCCTTGGAGTAGGACTGGGGGAGTGGGGGGGGGGGGGAGGTCGGGAGAGACCCGGATGGGGAGGGAGGGGTAGTTTTCTTCTATGTAGTCCTAAATGCTTGAGCCCGCGAGAGCAACGATAATAACATGAATAATGTCTGCAGCAGGAGCAACAGACAAAATAAAAGTAATCGTAGAGTGAGTCGAAGAAAAGCTTTGGGATGGAAGAGGAAAAGGGGAGGAGAAGGAGGGAGACAGAGGAGAGGAGGGGAGTGCATGCGCCATAGCATTTCTCTTCATGTAGTCACAGCTTCTTGGCGGAGAGAAAATGATTAGATCTAGATCTAGATCTAGGCCTTTCAACGGTATCACGCCATCGCACACACACATACTCACATACATACGCTGAGGACCAACCGTTAACAGTATTATACAGTATATTATTATTCTCTGTAGTGTGGACGTGACTGAGCTAGCCCAACACGGGCATTTTGGCAGGATCTTGGTTTGACAGAGAGGGAGAGAGAGAGGGGGGGGGGAGAGGAATGGTTCAGCGTGACCATTTTTGGAATCACAACAACAAAATTCATCGAACTTGTTTATAATAGATGTAAGCCTACTAACAGTTGTTGTGACATTACAATGAAGAGACAACAACGTCAACAACATCGCCTGAGAGCTAATCGAGGCTGTCTGTGTGAGCTGATGGCGGCGAGTGTTTCACATTACGTAGCTGACCTCACACGAACCTTCCATTCCCTTTCCCTCAGTTCCTCGCGACTTTCTGTTATGTTCTCTAGAGATACGGGATCTCTTTCCCGTGCTCGAGTTCAGGGCAGAAACAAGATTATAAGTACAATAAATTATTTTCAAACCAATTAGTGATTTGCTTCAAATGAAGTGTTATCGGTATTGAGCCTTTATCAAACTAACAAAATTATATCAAAGATTGCAGGTAGCCTACATATAATATAATCTCTGATAGTACTGAACATGCTCTGAATTTATCCTCGCCCATTTTGGTGATGCTGAACAATTCCTGATATTCGTCACGTGATTGAATACTCCACCTTATTGTTTACGTTCAAGAGTACATAATAATTGCTCGGTCAGTAAGTCATATCAATATGGCTCATTGTTACAGCAGTAGATGGGAGGCGAAAAAAGAGATGGGCAGAAGAAAAGATGGATCGGCAAACATTCAGGAATGGACAAAGCGAACACTAGCGGACACTCAAACCCTGGCCCACAGTCGCGAAGGAATGTAGCGCATAACTCAACAGGTAACGCCCAAATGATCAGAGACGGAGTTAAGGGCTACAAAAAATGATAATAATAAAAAAAAAAAAAGGGGGTTTGCTACAATGCACATTATAAACTCCTAGAGTAACAGTAATGACAAACGAAGCGAGATGAAAGAGACGAGGAACTTTACTTTCCATATAGTTTAATTAATTATGAGCAGATCCAACATTTTGCGCAATTGTTTACAGTCCAATTTTACTTCTGTGTGACCACGCCCCTCATCTTGAGGGAAAGTCCATTAATTAATGAACACCCTGTGCAAGTCAACAGTGTTAGGTCATGTGAGTTAGAGTGAAATGAGTTAAGACAGCTCTCAAAATTTAAGCCTCAAGGGAGGAAGAGTGGCCTAGAAACGCAAACAATACTAAGTAATTAAATTAATTTTCTAAAGTTTTTTTTTTTTTTTTACAAAACGAGTTCATATTCCCTGTGTTTGATATTGTTGAAACTAAACTTTAGGCGTATTTTGTTTAATTTGTTTATTTCTTTAAATATTTTCATTACACCATTATTGTTGTTGTTATTACTATTTTAATTGTTGTTGTTGTTGGTGGTGGTGGTGTTGTTGTATTGGATAATTAAGGAACGGGCTGAAAAATGTTAGTTTTGTTTTGTTTTGTTTTGTTTTTTAACTATGGTAGAGTGCATAACGTGAGGAAAAGAAAAATCAACCACATGAATGGTTATGGTTTTTATAAGCTTTTCAACCTCCTGTAGTGGTGGTTATCTCAGCTGTCCACAACCGTGGTAAAAAAAAAAATAACATAACACTACTGTGTTATGTGGATTGTTATACTATCCTTGTTTTGCAACCACATGAATTGCCAAGCTCTCACGATAAATGAATTTTAGTTTTACGTGAACCTTTCAATGCACAAAGAGGGTTTTTGACACCTTGTTAAGTACAATTTTACACTGCTGCATTATACACTACTATTATATACGATTGCATGTCTTGTACAAGTATTGTCTCATACGGCACTGCACTGTGTCATATGTTCACTTATGTCAATATCGTATAGTTTCATGAGACCGATTACATCACCCTCATAGTAGATTAAATTAATTTTGATTAGATTAGATTAGATTAGATCAGCTTAGATTAGATAGGACTGGATAAGCCTGGATGATTTCGAGTGGATTAGATTGGGTTAGATTGGATTGGGTTGAACTGAACTGGATTGGATTGTGTCAAGTCAGGTCAGATCAGATATAATTAGATTAGATTAGATTAGATTAGATTAGATTAGATTAGATTAGATTAGATCAGCTTAGATTAGATAGGACGGGATGGATAATGTCGATAGGATTAGACTGGGTTGGATTGGATTGGGTTGAATTGAACTGTATTGGATTGTGTCGAGTCGTCAGGTCAGATTAGATTAGATTCAATTAGAATAGATTAGATCAGATTAGATTAGATTAGATTAGATGAGATTAGATTAATAAGATACGTGATTTCATCCAGAAGACTGAAGAATCACTCTGGTGTGTCATTATCAGGAAAGAAATGCCTAGTTAAAACACTGGAATTCAATTCCAGGATGGCCATATTTAAAAAAAAGTAGATGAATATCACAATGGAAGTATCTAATGTTACAATTATAATATGCATGATGTTTCAGTGAGTATGCTCACACTTTATACGAATTGACATTGTCTCTAGAAATGTTATGAAGCTGATCTGGTCAAAGTCTCGTTTATCATACGTTGCAGTGGCATTTGTTTCCAAAACATCAAAAGGTGGCATAGCATGGTGCTCATAGTATACCATGATAAAACCAAAACAGCCATTTCTTCAACAAGATTAGTTTATTAATGTCGTCACAGGAACCCTAACATCTCGGCAGTTCTATTGATGAGACTGCAAGGGTTAAGCTTGCAACTCGTACGGCCACACAGCACAGCTGTTATGTCATTGATTATATGGATGGCTGTTAGCCACACACACTCACAGGGTGGGTACAAATGAGACTAAGAACAAACTGGTGTGCTATTTCTCCGCCCCTCCCTCCCTTCTTTCTTTTAATCCGTTCTGCCTTTGGCTATTCTCAGTCTGCTTATACTCTTTCTGTGTCAGTCTGTCTGCCATGCTGTCGGTCAGTCTGGTTGTGTGACTATCTACTATCTGCCTTTACCTTCGTTTTCCATTCTTGCCACCCCTTCATTTTTCTCTCATGCAATCAATTTCTCTCATTTCTTTGTTCTTTCCCTTATCACCTCCCATCCATCTATCCATCCTTCTATCCATTCAACTATCCATCCCGTCATCCTTCCATCCATCCAACCACTCACCCACTTATCCATCCATCCATCCATCCATCCATCTTGCCCCCTCTCAGCGAGTCTAACGTCACTCCCATCTTTTTTCGTCGTTGTTGTTGTTTATACGAAGAGAAAAACCCATGCCAAAGTCATTCAAAAACCAAAATGAGGGTTTATGTGACTTGTGAGTATCACCAAAGAAAAAAAGACAGGGTGCCCGTCATGGATTTTGACATATTGGTCCATGCATTTCTTCACATGCTTGTATTATGCAAGCACAAACCTTCCGCATAAATTATTTAGTTTGTGCGAGACTATTTATTGTTTGGGTTGATGTTGCTGATATTCCATTCTTTTTGTACTTTAGTTTCCCTCCTTGCCTCTTCTTTTTCCTAAAAACGTTATATATTGTCGTCACTGGGACTACGGGCTTTAAGTAATTCATGTACAACGAATTGCATAGAACCAAAGCTAAACGGCATCATATCGAGATCCTGTATGCTTGATTGCTAACTGCCTGAGCCTTTCATGTCAAATGTTATCGCTATAGGATTCCACCAACTGATTGCAGCAACAAGCTACAGATAAGTTTAGTTTGCATACAGTGACACGTTCAAAAGATCTCATTAAAGTATAATGATTCCACACAGGGATAGCTGAACCTATAAACTGTTAGTAAAGCAATGGAAGAGTTAACTCGATTAGCCCTTGAAGGTTCCATTAAAGATATTGTACAATAATATAGGATGAGTAGATGTCTTCCCTGGTGTTTTCTCATCAGGGATGTCAATCTGTTTACATGAAAAAGTAGGAAAAGTTCCTGCCATATACTTTAGCAAACACATAAAACAGAAGTACCTTAACAGTAAATAATATTGGATTTGGGGCGAACAGAGAAATTACTGACAGCCAAAAAGTAGGAAATCATACTAAAGTAGGAAATTTGACATCCCTGTTCTCATGCATTTCATTGAGCACTTCTTAGTGGCTGGCCCCTTGACTCACGACAGCCATTATGACTCCCTCGAAGACAATGTTCTTGAGTGATAACTCTTCCTACAGACGCATGCAAACGTTCAGCATGCTAGGGGCTGGGTGAGTCTAGCACGAGAAATCATCCAGTTTTCACTTACCACTCAGAAGAGTATCTTGTTAGATCAACACCGCTTCGAAAGAGCACCAAAATCACATATCATCAGAGAGACCCCGTTGTTTTTGTAAAGCTGATTCTGTTCCTTTGTGTAGCAGGCAGTGTTGGGTAGGTTACGGAATGCCTGTGGAGGCGAATCGTTTTTTTTTTTTTTTCACTGCCGTTTCTAGTCAAGTCATCGTAAGTCGAAAATAAAATCATGAAAAGTTTACTGGATACGGCTGACTTATCTTGGTTACTTGTGACTCCAGCTAGAGAATCTGGCACAAAGGGAACCAGTTAATTATGTGTACAGCGCGATCACGACCCTGTTTCCGCCGAGAGAAAAGTTTTGATCTGATGAGCTGGAGGTCCCGGCCTCAGATCTCTACAGCTTCTCCTCACTTTTACCCTACCAGCCTGCCTTGGGCGATTATGATCTGCCTGTCTTTGTGTATCGATTCCTTATTTCTCACCTGAACCATAATGCATGGATTACTTTCAACGGATAAACCTCGTCCAACAGTGGGGTAACTTTGGGGCTAGTGGTACATGTTTACCCGAGAGTGTTTAAAATTAGCTACTCGTAAATAAATGAAATAAGAGCAAGTTGCACAATAATCATTGTTACTTTAACGAAATATGTGTCTGAATCGTGGAGAGTCCCTTTTGCCATTTGCTTTTATTGGCACAAATGCAATCCTAACGTTCTAACCATGCATATAAACTTTCCATGAGTAGATAGCAATTTTCTAAAGTTACCACGATGAACAGGATAATTAAAGGTGTTGTGATGTGATTAAATGCGACAGTCAAATTTTAACCTAAATTAAAATTAATTACCGTTATATTATATTTGCTACTGGAGTTTCCAGATCTCTCCTACTTACCCCAACTATGCCAATCACTCAAGATTAAGATGGCTCAAAGCTGTGGCATCGTTGTTACTAAAAACAGCATGTAACTGTACAATAATCTGAAGAGCCCGTTATTTGTCATAAATAAATAAATTTGCAGGTAGTTCTGTGTAGCTCTGAAACTCGTGCTTACGTCATAGGGATAACCGCAAATTGTAACTTCATCTCATTCTGGTCGAATGGTTCATTTAGATTAAATGTCACATCATACTCAATCATAGCGATTTAATTTTAATCAAGGTAGGGCTAAGTCTCATGTTGGCTATAGAACTGATCCATTGCAGTGTCCTTCTTTGCTTCCACATCAGCCATTTTGAAGTCCTTGACCTTGCGACAAACGTAAAGATTCGTGACATCACCTGCAATGGATCTAGAATAAAATCGTTTGTGATGCGCTTGTTCACTTCCTCGTCAGCCATTCTGGGTTCGCTGACCTTGTGGTCAACATCCAGGTTTTGACGTTACATGCAATAGATCATCTATTTGAATGGAGCCAAATAAATAATAGTATTCTTTGAGTAGTGGGAAAAATACAGAGATGGCCCAAAACGTAATTCGTCTCTGATAATACATGTGCCTATATGGTCCTGTTCGTGATCTCTATTCATTTGAAACAGTCCATATTCTGCATGGGGTACCTAGTATTTAATTTCTCTCCTGCTCTTTGCTATGCTGTTTCTGACTGAATCTACCAAAGTCTAACTTACATGCCCTATTGCACTATCAGTAGATAAAGAGCGGTGTAACTGTATTGGTGTCACTTTCCTCTCTTTGATTTTTGTTACCTGTGCTCATTAAAATTGTGTAGCTTTGAAGGGGAGGGGAGAAACGGTCCAGAAATCGGGTTTAAAAAAAAAAAAAAAACGTTTTTGAGCTTTTGTTTGCTCTTGACAGTTGTGCCATTTGCGAACATAAACATGGTATAAATAAGTTGATATATGCATTCTAAGACCTTGAAAGAATGATCAATCAATCAATGGTGACCAATACCTTTAACATGCAGTTTCTGGCTCAGTTGGGGCTCGATATTCAATGATAGATCGACAATACTTCGCCTTGTAGGGTAAATGGTGCAGAAAAGATTTGATTATGATCTCCGTCACCAATATCAGGAGCTCCAGTGCCTGAAATGGACACTGGCTGACCACTGGAAACACTGACCACACTGAAATTCAGAGAAAATTTTTCCCAGAACCTCTAGAATGAGGCTCCCACGGCCTAATGAGAACATACTTTGGCCCGCTTCTGTTGTTTCAGAGCACAATAGTGACAGAATTTTGACACTGAATGGTAAAATGGGTATGCAAAGTTAAAAGCAAATCGGTCGGAAAAGTTCAGAGCATATCGAAGGTATAGAGTTGCATATCGGGTTGCAAAATCCAAGATGACGGCCGTTGCCATCTAACCATGAGTGATATTTTTTTTTTTTTTTTAAATTGTTTTCCTCTGAGCATGCCAAAACCGATGGTATTGATTAAAATCATCTTCCCCCAGTGATTTCCAAAATGACTCCCAGCCCCCCTCCCCCCTTATGTTGTTAATAACAAAATGTGTTTAGATCAATAGATTCAATGCAACACCAGATAGATTTGTCATGCCAAACCCTGAAAAGAGCAACGTTTTGATGTGACCACGTAAACCGTTCTCAGAGTTTGTGGCTGGAGCGCCTATTCAATCAGTGTAAATTATACATGGTGTTATATAATATGCAAAATATACTGAAAAACTGTCCGAATTATGACATATGCAAATGCATTAGCTTACAAAAATGGATAAACATTTTAGGTTATATCAAAAATTAAACATTTATGACTGTGTGCCAATATAGAGTTATATCCAAGCTATAGTATTCGTTCCGCCTGGTATCGTCGCTGCGATATTTACGTGCAAGATCTGTAAGCAAGAGGACGGGCAGCAGGCACAAACAGGGCACTGGTACCTTGATCTGCTGAGCCGCCTACTCCACGTGACTGTCGGCTGGTGCACATGAGCGAGCGCCACAGTAGAAAGCGCCACAGTGCCAAAAGAAACGCTTGCAGGAGCAGACGATACAGATTACAAAACATGGAAGAGTGTCCAAAACAAATATGATGCAGGAGATATTCATGTTCCATACTATGTGATGGTTTTAATGGACACTGCGACAGCACGCAAGAGATTACTAAAAGAAGAGTCAGAAAACGAGCTCATATCTGTTTTTTCTTCATCTTCTTTTTTATTTTTTTAAATAAGTGCATTAAAAGATGCAGTGACCATGTACGACGCCCTTCTTTGCCAAATTAGCCCAAACCCGTGCATTGTTATTTCCCGTCACCGCAAAGCGTTCATTCCATTTAGCTGATAAAGACACGAAGATCGTTTACTCACAAACATACGGTTTATAACAGGTTCCTTTTGAAGAACTTGGAAAAAATCACGCGATTCTACTGTATCTTTCCTCAAACCTGCTGTCATCTGTACTGTTCTGCCATTGTAAAGGAAGCTCGCGAGGTGCAGGGTAGCGCAAGAATTCAATGAAAAGAATACCCCGAGTTCGTGACCATGAAGACATAAACCATCCTTTGATGAATCAAGTGTGATGTTTGGTACAGCCGATGGCGCTGGTGTCAATCATGAAGATGTCTCAAAATGTGAGCTGGCAGACGATCGAGGTCTCCAACGTTGTGCAGTAGTGTACGGCATGAGGATGCCTTCCTTAGCCAACTACATTGGGAAACAAAGAGAGTGAAACATGGTCCAGCAATTAGACACTTGACTTATGATGAAAGTGTCCGAATCTCGATCCGTCTAAACGAGCGGAAAGTAGTTACATGTTTCAGTGGACTGTAAAAAGCGTACCAAAATGTAGACGGGGGAGAGAATGAGGGAGGAAAATATTAGAAGATTAGAACCTTTTCTTTTTTAGTATTTTTGCTGTCTCCTCGCTTCTTGGAAGGGAACCTCCAACCTCAAGTCTTTCCCCATAAGAGGTAAACAAACAAACAAAAAAAGTCATAAGAGATCCAGTGCGCATACAGTGTCTGTTAAAAACAGTCGGCAGCCTGAAATGGTTTCGAGAAATATACGATGTCTCTGCCTAAGCAAGATTTAGTAAAATAAACATCTAGAATTTTTATCTGCTGGCGCTATCTCCTCGTCTGCCTATGACTATGAATCATACAATAAAAGACGAGATACAGTATTACCTCTCTTCAGGTTAGGAAAAGGGAGTCATTCTCTTCGCGGTTCCAATCTCTTTCCATATCGTATGCTTGTATATTCTTGTTAATATCTCGATTCACTCAGCAAATCAAACCCTTGAGATAAGCAACGGTAGTGATGTGGCATAGTCTTTTCTCTCTCTCTCTCTTTGTGAGATGTGGGCCCGTGTGCTCAAGTTTGAGAAATAGCTCAAAGATGTGTATCGTGGACCGAGAGAAAGGAGGGGGCTCTTCACTGTCAGTACGTTCTGTTGACATTGTCCTCAAATGGCGAACCAAAACCGTCTATATCAGTAATATCACGTATAAATACTTATAAATAATAAAAATGATAATTAGAAGAAACGTAAGCTTATATACATGTATGAGAAGCAAAAGTCAGTCAAGATGCTGTTTGATCTCTGCCTTTCCTTGTGACTGCCACATTTACTGCCATTATTGTTGTAAGAGGTTTACTTCAATGAAATAAATTTCGTATGTATTTTGAAGTCCATGTAATTTATGAGCAAAATATGACGTTAGTTCTAGATATCGCTTTCAATCTCCTGGTGGAGGTTATCTCGATAAATATTACCAGATTCAGTTTTACCTTTTCTTCCCCTAATGTCTTTCTTCAATACGTGTATGAACTACATGTATATATGAGATGTGACACGATGAAATCAGGCCATCATCACATTTTGAACATAATAATGCAGTTATTGGTGTCACTGTAAAGATTTTTCATTTCCCTTTCACTGAGTGAAAAATTGATTGTTCTACATTAAGTAGATTTTGAGATATTGACAATTGAAGACAATGGGGGTGGCCTGTTGCTGCAGCTGAATTTATCGAGAAAATGGCTGACTTTCAAAAATCCTTATTAATCCTTGTTAGAACGTGCCACTAAATTACAATTTTGGGGCTTTTACTCGATCTATTTCAGTAAATTGAACATTTTTAGATTGATATAGAGGCGTTTGGTGAAGAAAAAAAAAATTGTGCTAAAAATTCATTCACTCTTGAAAAACACGTAATTTGTCCGGTTCGCTCAGTCTGACGAGCGCCTGATTTCATTGTGTTGTACAAGATATGTATTGAACTTCTGTTGACTGTTTCGGAATTAGCAACCAGTAGTATAATCTTACAGGAACCATCCAGTAACAAGGTGGTGAAAAGTTAATTATAGAAACATCTGAATAGGTGTTGAATCTGAGACAAACAAGGTAAAATGACTGTGACAGAAAGAACATTGCAAACCCAGAATAAATACAGGAAGGCTTGTGCATGTGTGAGTCTGTCTTTCCAGTCTCTATCTCACCATTCTACAGTCAAATGAGTTATGTATGTCTTTATGTATGTGATTTAAAAAACAACAACAAAAAGCAACAAAAGGAATCTAAAAACTCCTTTAAAAAAAAACAAAAGGCAAAAAAAAAAAAAAAAGACAAAAGACAATCCATGAGCCTGTGGACATTATTTAATCAGTAAAATACACTGTTTTTAAGACACAAAAATGTTTATCAGTAAAAAATACATAGATACTCTTGTATATCCACATGAAATCACACAACATTTAGTTTAACAAGGTCATCAAACTCTCTTGTCAAGCCATTCTGTTGTTTCTAGACACTCCAAAATGACCAAAAAAAAAAAAAAAACTGATTCATTCAGTTGCTTGTCAGCCTGAATGACACTTTGTATCTGGACATCCTAAGCTGAGGCATCACCACTTTTACACTTCCCCTTCTGTATGACCAAAAGACAGGATTCTCGTTAGGAAATTATCTCCTTCACCCTTAACAAGGCAACAGTCTTGATCACCTCAACTTAGAATAATCATGAAATCTCTTATCTATCATAAAAGAGAATAACATGATCTATAAAAGCCCTATTGAAATTATTGGAGAAAATTGCAATTCAGTCTCTGAAAATCAACTTACTAAAAATGCTTAATTTGTGAAAACTGAAGAAAAGCAATATCAGTCTAAGGGATCAAACTAAATATTTATAAGGAAGTGTCCTATCCTCATATAACTGCAAATGTTCAACATACCTTGCTAGTAATAAACTTTCAAGGGTTGAGCAGTGGTCCAGTACATAAACCATCAGCAACATATACAGCATTAGATAAGCCAAGAGAAACAAGCATGAGCATATCTGGCTTTATGATAAAAATCAGGAATCCTTTACATGGTTTGACAAAGAATATCTTAAATCACTCCCAGTAAATTCATCCTTGACACCGACCAAGAGGGAAATTGCCCTACTTTCTCTTCCTCTCACTCTTACTATCGTTAACTTTATACAAAGACATCTCAGTGTTTACAATGTAGGTTTCTAGTTCTGACTTCTTGCAAGCTTATCATTTCATAAAAATGTTGAATATAAAATCTGTAGTTGTTAGTCCTGAGGGCTAAGAGAAACAGACATAAAAGAACAACATTGAGTGAAATTCTTGCCTTTTCTTAATGAATGTCCTACATTGCTTTTGTTTCTTCAAAATAAAGAAAAGAAAAACAAAATTTCAGTCTTTTTTTTTTTTTTACACATGCTATCCAAAGAGTAAGAAATTACATGTAGTATTTCCACTGTTTTTCATCACAGAATAAGAAAGAATTAATTCCTACACTTTTGCAGGTTCTTCCTTCAAACTTTGCTTACGGGCCGGGGGGGGTATCCTGAGAGTGATTTTCGAACGCTTGGAATAGGGATATTTTAAGCTTCAAATTCAGATTCAACATGTCCCAAATTAGAGGAAAGGTGTGGAAAAAGTTTTGTTTTGCATCTGGTTGCCATGACAATGCTGCCATATTGGATTTTGTGTTTTAAAAATTAGGTATTTTCAAAAGCCTAAGGCTCCTAGAGTATTGAATGGAATTGTGTGAAATTTTGCAGATGAATAATATAATCCTATCTAATGGACAAAATGCATTTGTTTTTTGTTTATATATCAAAGAATATTTTTTATAAATTTTTGAAATATGTATATGGACGGATGTAAATTTTTTGCAATTTTCCACCAAATATCCAATTGCCCTTCAGAAACGGAAGAGAAATTCAGAAAAAGCGATGCATTTTATCAAAAGACATGCTTTGGAGAATGTATATTCCAAATGTGAAGGCAATTGGTTGAGAAATAAAAAAGTCTTAGGGAAAAAAAGTAGAGAAATCATACATAGTGAGAAAATCGCAATTGAATCTTCATAATCTCTCTATTACAGTCATTTAGTGGGGTGGTGTTGGTGCCGTTTTGGGGCATGAAGCGTATGTTTCTGGCCCTATCCATTATTTTTCTGGTATGAGAAGAGCTCAAAGAGTGTAAAAATAGGAAAACCCCATTTTTGACATTTTTGGGCCAAAACCTTATTTTCATGACCCACACCCCCTCCTTAAGGGGACTTTCAGATTCCTAAAACCATGAGCTGCAAGTTCAAACCTACCACCATTGTTGAAACACTGAAAGAGTAATTATCAATGTGGAATTTAAGTACCATTCTCTGTATCAGTCCACAATACATTTTGGACACTGATGTTTGTTGCTGACATCAGAATGATATAAACTTACATTTTTTTCAAAATTATTATTATTTAACCAATTCAGAGATTTTAAAGAAGCAGTTTCCACCACTACCCACCACCAGGATGATAGAACTTGGTCTATCACAAAGTCACAAAAATAAAGCTAGAAACAAACAACAAATCTAAATTATATTTAGATCTGAAGTGAAAGCAATTCAATATCACAGATTCATACAATTATGAATCTTATCAGGAACTAAAATATTTCACTTAACCAACTGGGGCATGGTCGGTAAATATTTACAGAAAACAAACTCCATTATGTCTATTCATGTACTGATCTTTGGAAATCAATCAGGGAAATCTGTTTTGTTATATGCTTATTTGCCATATAAAAATCTGGGCATTTGCTTACAAAAGCATTAATGTTGATGTGTAAATATTTACATTCATTTTGCCCTTGCTTTTTTACATCAACAGTGTGCCACGTTCAACCAGTAAATGACCCAGTTTCAGGGGAGGCAAAACAAAACAATGGTTCTGTGGCCAGCAAAACTGTCCCACCATGCATGGGGATTGTTTTTTACTAACTCGATTAGTTCCCTTTTGCCAGACATAATGGCTGTTGGAACACGTAGTGTAATAAGGGAAACCATCACTTTTACACTGTTTGCATGAAATTTACATCATGAAAAATTCACCAAAAAAAGTCAGGGCGCAAGGAAAATGCTCTCTCCTTACCATAATATATGTAATTTTATCTTTTTTTTTTTTTTTGTAATTAGTCTTTCAAATGACAAGAAAAAAAGTGATTTCTTTTAACTTTACAATACTTGTTCAACATTCCACTTTATCTGGCAAAAGGAAAGTAAATAAGGGTGATCAAAATCAATCTCCATTGCAATACATGCCAGAAAAGATTTGCCAACATCCAATGCCTTGTATATCACTAAGGCAAAAAATTACGTACTTTCACATCTGAAGTGCATTACAACAAAAAATATCATTACCAAATTAAACATACATAATTATTCTTATCATGCACTGTTAATATATACAGTTTCACATACTAAAAGTATAATTATAATATTCATGTAATGCACACAGTCTTCTTCCATTTGTTAAGACAGGAGTAAATTAAAAATGAGAATTTATGAGAACCCATGACTATTTATAATTACATTGCAACAATATAACATACCAAAAAGGGTTTATAACAAGTGGATATGCGAATAATGAAGGGATTTCTTTTGCCTTTTTCCCCACAACATCTCAACAAATGTCACTGAAAGTAAGAAATGATTCTGAGCCCCAGGCTTACAAAGCTGCTACCACTTAAAGTTTCCTCAATATGCACCAGGCATACTATGGTTAATAAAATATTACAAACTGTTAAAATCAGATCTTTTATCTGTTTACAGAATTGCACAGGGAAACCAGAGTAAGGGCAGATTTTTTTTTTTAGAAACCATGTTCAATCTTGTGTTCCAAATATCAACAAAATTTCTGTAATTTGCAGCACACCTGAAACTCAGTTTTGAAATTTTCTCTCTAATCATACATACTGCATAGATTTGATCATGGTGACCATTCTCTGACAGGTATTATTATATTCTGTCTGATACATGTCAACTGCCTACATGATTTCTGTATGCTGCATCACACAAAAATCATATAATTTTTTTTATTATTTCCAACCAACACTACAAATGTAACATGAACATGGTCAATATAGTCTTTGTCTAGTACATCTTTATTTTGCGTGACACAGTTCAACTGTGTGTCTAGATTAAAATAAAATTAGGCTGGGTTTTTTTTGTTGTTTTTTTTCCTCCTCTGAAAAAAAAAAAAATCAAGAAAGGTCTGCAATCATGGATTTTTTCAATATAATCACTTTTATAAAAAAAAAAAAAAAAAGACTGCAAATACATGCTGTTGTCACATTCTCCTGCGGCAAATATGAACAAGTGGTTTAATTATTTTTAGTTTCAAAACAAATCAAATGTCTCAGTACACATGCATCCAATGTTGTTTACTACTATGTAAGATATCTCCAATTTCACACTCATGGACCATACCTGACTGCAAGTCAAAGAAGATATTTTATTCTCTTGCCATGTAAGCCTTATTGGTCACCTTTATTGCCTAGCTCAAACAAAGTCTATTGCCGATATGCAGGACACTTTTGCATTCTATCAGATAATGAACAAATATAGAGAAGTCACGGGGACAAATGAATATCACTATCTAAAAATTTCAGTAAAAAGGACTCAAAGCTCCACAATACAAACATATACCATCACTCATGACACAAAATAAGACTGATGATGACTTGAACCGATGTAGTTGTGAGGTTCCTTGATCAATTTTGTACAAACAAGGAGAGTTACTCAAGATATGGAATCAGTCCTGCGACATCTTCTCTGCCAATGGCCTGGAGAGCTTCCTTCAGTCTGGATAGGCTGCCTTCATGAGACTGAAACACAAGGTAGTTCAAGTCTATTTTACCAAAGGACCAACAAATAACAAAAGGCCAAACAAAGAAATGGATAAAAAGCTAAACAAATATATCTATATAAATAAAATGGAAATATATGAGATGGCAAAATGAGATAAAATCCTGTTTTGAGAAAATTCTTGATTTCTTCATTGCAAACAAATATTTTGCTAAACATATGAAACCCCTTCTTTGCTATGGAACAAACTGCATTCTGCGATGTATTGCTTTCAATCGGGTCATATAATAACTCGCACTAAAGTATCATCTTATCCTCACAAATTTTCTAATGGCCCTTAATGCATTTTATTTAAATATATTTGAACATTTAAAAACCAAGAACAGAAAAAAAGAGAAACTGAATCATTGAAAACACAGCGAAGACTCTTTCAACAAGCAGCATAAAAGATTTAGTGGATACATATAATGTTATCAATGAGAGACAGTGTTCCATACAAAACATGTTTTATATGTATGTGTTTATGAACAAAAATGAGGTTTCCACCAACAGCCAATGGCAGTGATAAGCATGATTATGCTAAGCTTTAAAATATGGCCTTAGAATGCCCAGAAAAACATTAATTATCATATAATGAAATGATATCTTGAACTCACATCAAGAAAAACTAGCCAAAAAGTATATTGGGATCTATTTGTGAAATTTTTGCACAACTGATTGAACCTTACAAATTGTTACAAATTTTGAAAGACTCATGAACTAATTGAAGATTTTTTTTATTTTTTTTTGGTGCTGGGAAGACAGAACAAATAGCAGCCCCACAAAATGAGGCTGAAGTAGCATGAATGTACAGCTATATGGAGAGCACTGTAATGTAAAATCCTCTTCACATTTACCAATGTTTGGGTCATATACCAAGCACTGGTCTTATCCTAATAGCATAGTTGAGTTATGACTACAGCACTGTCAATTGCTCTCTATTTGACACACTTTGACACACGTATTATCCATATGACAAAGTTAGTCTATATCCATAGCACTGCAAGTATTCTCCATTTGACATGGTTGGAGTAAGTCCAAAGCATTGTAAATTATTCTATATTTGACACAGTTGGAATGCACCAAGGCCAAAGATAGACAAACACAAGTTGGAATTGTCAAAGCACTGTAAAGCATTCTCTATACTGTCACTGCTTCACAATAAGGGCACAAGTACTGTTCAAATATCAAAAACTTGTTCATAGCACAAGTTTTTGATGAGCTATGATTCTGTTGAAGTAATAAATGATTCCTTTGGCTCATTTTTTGCCTAATGACATCTGATAGCTCTGATGTTCAGGCATGCCATGACACGTCACTTGCATTTTGGTACAAATTTTACTTAGGCCATTACTGAACAGCAGCCACAATCTGGCAGAGCTGGAGCAGATGAATAGCAATGTCTCTATAAGGCTCTCCAATTACACACCCTTTTCGGGTCACTCATATCAATTGTGCCATTGTGCCAAGTATTCTATTTTAAATGCTCACTGATGGCTCAGCCAGACCTACCTCATAGTACTCCAAAAGGAATGTTGTGGGGCTGGTGTTGCTGAATTCACTTTCCTGAAAGCTACTGCTCAAGTGAGGATAACCCAGTTTGTCTGCCAGGGCCCAGACATCTTTGCCCGACTGTGATGAATCCAATTTGCGGGACATCTCTATTCGTGACTTGTTGCGTAACTCACAGAGATCAGAATTACCTGGAATATATTCCAAAACCAAGTATTGGTTTTCTGTTGCTTGCCAGTCTAAGTTCTGTTGACTACAGAAGTACTGACTGAAAGCGCAGAAATGTTTAGGTTTATGCATGACAGTATAACATCTTGCCCACATGCAGGGGTGGATACATCTTACATATTATTAAACACTAAATCTTATCATCTGTGAATAGAATTTCCTTCTCAGCACAAATAAAGTTCATCTTATCTTATCCTATATTCAAGTTTAAAAAAATAACAATCTACACTATCCATGGAAAGAATTTCCACTGCGAAGTATGATAAGCCATGTTTTGTGTGCCCACTTGACACCTGTGGGATAAAATGATTAAGGAATTAACTTTTTCCACTGTGCCAGGAATGTTTATACTATCTACTGTAATAAAAAAATTATTAAGTATATTAGGAACCAATATTCTAGGACTTGACTGCTACAAAGTTTAAAAAAAAAATAATAAAAAAATAAATTTTTAAAAAATATGAAGTTCAAATGCATGACCATTACAGACAAAGATCATAAAACTTAACATATAGCACTCTTGTACATCTTTTTCCTTTTTTTTTTTTTTGAACAGCTCAAGTATTACAGTATCATGCTGAAAGAAAAAAAAGGAAAAAAAAAAAAAGGAAACCATAACCACAAACAAAAAACATAGACAGTGTCTCGTACAAATTCCTAACAAAAATATTTTGACACACTTCAGCTATATTTCGACATACTGACAGGAAATAGCTGGAACATGACAATTTGATTCTCAGTTGACTGCGACATCACAGTAAATAGAATGTGAAATAGAGTCAACTAGGCTTCAAGATCCACAGAATCAATTGCTGGAGGCACCAATGGTAATATGTTGATAACATTTCTCTATCTGTCCTAATTTTTCACAAGTCTCCGTACCATGGCAAGAGGTAGATACTTTCATTCTTGAATATTATCCTTCTGCCATCATTTTTTTTTTTTTTCTGTCTTCCTCATCTTCTTCCTTCCCGCATGGTGCCTCGCAATATAGATTTAGCAAGGCCCTTCAATCTTGTGACATGACCATGCTATTTAAATTTCCAGTGTTTCATTATACAATGGAGGACATCATGCAGCTAAATCTTTCTTCATTACTCATATGGTCTATATATGAAATGTCATGGAGTAATTAGGCTGGAAAATCGACATCAGAAACTAGTACACACCTGATAGTCGAATACTTTCCAGCCCACTGTCATGGTGGGTACTGGATGTGACTGTGTGATGTTCTTTGCCAATGAGGGATGACATGTCCATGGACAGTAAAGACATCTTGCTCTCCAGGTCAGTCGATGGATCCTCAGCCGAAGAGCTTTCCACCCCGCTTCCACCATACAGGATTTGCAATATCTGCAAAGATATCACATAATGATTAAAATCATCTTTATTTGGAAATAAAGCTTAAATGTTTTAAAAGAAATAATTACATGGAACGGATTTCTCATTTATAGTAGGCTGGTCAACTAATCATCACCTGGAGAGCTGTCCAACCCAGTTCCCCTATATTGGATTGCAATAATTGCAACAATAACCATACTGACTGACTTCATATCATATCTGTGGTCCAAACTCAAAAACAACACATGTAACTTGATATCAGCCAAACTTAACTTTTAAATGATCATAATATGTCACTGAAAGATATCACTATCAAAAGTTCAAATCTTCAGAAATAGAGGTGAAGCTTTAGAGGACTGTGTGAAAAGACGTTTTTATGTTTACTGATTTAATCTACTTATTGTTTTGGCTAGGTCTACACTATTTAAGGCTAGGCATTTACTATACTATTTAAGGAGAGGCATTTACAGACTCTTGTTACGACATACAGAGATTATTTTCAATGGTTCAGACCTTCAAACACAGAATACAAGTCAAAATTAACCATCTCACACCATTCCTATCTTTTATTTAAGCCTTTTCTGAACTGAATAGGCAATACTATTCACAGGCTTTACATAATACACATGGTCTAGTTATAGAAACCAGATTATGAACAAACATAGCTATCTGGTTCTTTGGCTGTCCAGTTCACATCAACATACAAATCTGTGCTCCTGCCAACCCAATCCAACATGAAATCAAACTGAAACACTCAATTCAGCTCTAATATTTATTTCCTTGTCAACATCTTACTCTTGCTCTTCACCTCTTTGCTGTCACCAGCACAATTCTTTGATTTCTAAAAAAATGATTAGTCTCTTGTTACGTATCTTTTTATTCTTCATCCTTCGTCTGGACATGAACAATGTCACAAGTTCAATGTATGAGTACCGAATGAAAAATTCATGCTCTGTTAAAAAAATGTACTAGTAATTTCAATAACAAAACAAATATTACTGCAAGAAAAATAGGTATAATAATAAATGAACTGGAATTTACTGGGTGGCAGACCTGGGTAGTATTTACTAGGTAGTTTAGACAAGAGGTCTCTTTGTCTCAAAAGATTTCCATAGGTCTGTGAATTGTCAACATAATTCTTTGACCTGGCAAAATTACTAACTTGGATTAGTTACCTTTTCATTGTCATCTGCGTAGTCTACTGGCTTTAAGCCCCGTCTGTCAATTAAGCCACCATCCTCGGTTCCCACCTCAGGATCAGGAATTTCCTCATTCTCACAATCTAGATCAGCCCCTGCTGTCACCAGGAGAGCCACCATCCCGACTCGCTGCGAGGCACAGGCTATATGTAAGGCTGTGTTGCCATCAAAGCACCGTGCATTCACATCTGTGCCAGCCTGCCAACCAATACAGTACACAATGATGTGTATGTTGTAATCTTGACCGCTTTATGGTTTTTAACTGTGCACTTCCTCTTCTAAATCATCCATAGTTTAAAACAACAAAAATACCATAAGAATTTCCCCTCAAAACTTATATAATGGTGGGATTTTTTCTATTTATTTTCCAACATAAAAACCTTTCACATGGAAGTCATACAATTTTCATTTGTAGCTCATGCTTTAAAATCCATCCCAGAGAATTATATTCATAGAACACATACATACACACACAAAAAAAAAACAACAACACACACACACATTGGATCTCTTATTCAGTATAAGTTCCATTTCTACTTTACATGCACCTTTCCAAGAGTGGTGATACTCAACCTTTGATACTTTACAATGGTATACTTCTGTTAGTACACAAGAAAACCATAAGTGAGGAATGTAAAATATTGCCAGCCAAAGCCATTCTATAAATATAGTATATCTAACAGTCAGGAATGAGTCTGGTAGATTTCTTCTGAGCATTAGAAGTACAGACATAATCCCATAATCCCCAATCACAAGGACTTCTGGAATTTGTTCAATGAGGACAAATTAAACCACAACAAAGTCAGATATATATCAATTTCAAACTTATTCCTTTTGTATTTTTTCATCCATCAAACCACTAAGAATGACTTGTCCTCCACAGTGACAACACACAGACACCCAAAAAAGATAAACACACTCCATCTCTCTTTTGATAATGAGTGTATTTAAAAGGATGTTCATTATAATTATGATGTATATAAAAAGAAATAACATAAATGAACATTTTAAAAAGTAAGCAAAATGAAAAACGCATGCAAATGGGTATAATTCATTTTAATTTGTGTACAAGTGTCTTAGTCATAACAAGCCTACCTCCATCAACAGGTATCCTGCCACAGACAGATCATCGTTATCTACCGCATGGTGCAGGGCTGTCTTACCACTCTTCCCATCAGTCAGTTCCACATCTGCTTTTCCAAAGACCAGAGTCCTCAGCATGTCAACACTGCCAGCCTGGGCTGCTAGATGGACTGGTGAGAAACCTAGGCACAAACAAATACCATTGAGATATTTTACCAATTTAATGCCTTTTATAATTAAAAGTGGTCATAAAAAAAAGATAGACTGGTAAACAGATTGATTCACTATAAATAGCATGTTATGAAGAAAATAAGATTTTTAACAATGATATGTTTGCTTTATCAATCAGAAACAGATCTTAGTTGAAGAAAAATGGAATATTCATACCCTTAAGAAAGTAAGTGTACATTGGCACTGACAAGAGAAACATGATGTGGAATCTATGAAAAACAAGGTTCACAGGCAGGCCAAGGAAAACTTTGAGGTGCGAAGTCAAGGCTGAGATAGAGAAAGTATGGGAAAGTGGGTGGGAAATCAGAAAGAAGAACAGAACTGGGGAGCATAGAGGTCATTTGTAGTGGGCCTGTCCTACACTTGTGTCACCCAACGGGCTGTTAACTGGAGCCCACACAGGAGGAAATTAAGACACCCTACATGGACCTGGAGGTGAAACCTGTACAAAGAACTCAAGACTACCAATCTGACATGAAAGGCAGAGAAGATCTCCTGAGTCCGATAAAGAAGGTAACTATTGTTGAAGCTTTTTGCACCGCTAGCAGGGAAGAGGAGTAGACTAGACTAGACTACACAATGCTCCACTGGTGGTATACAGGTCAATGATGATGATGATGAGATGGATTTGAATGTTTTCAAAAATTATATTCCAGCACCACTATGAGGTCGAGATAACTTCATGCTGGAGGTTGAAAAGTGAAATACCACTATGAGATTTCTTTTAAATTCTTATATGGGGATATCCCCAGCATCAATGAACACTGCATAGCAAAATTAATGGTACATGCTACATGGGCATAATAGGATTCAGGCAGCCTTTTGTATGACATGCCATGCATCCTACAAGTGAACCACTCAAATGTGTAAGAACAAAGGAAAGTCTCACAGTAAAGTTTAATTGTATTTGTCTAATAGGCACCATCATATTAATGGTTCTTTGACTCAGTGTTTCCTTTGGATCTTTATATTGTAAAAACAATTCATATCTCTTCTCTCTGATAATCCTGAACATCTACTATGATTTATTTTCTGAGTGAACTTCTAACTGTGTAGTACCAAATACCCATAAGAACTTAATCAACAGCTTTCCTTATTTTCACAAGATCAGTGCTAATTTCTGTATTACACATATAACAAAAATATGGTAAACAGCTAAAAGTGGGCATAATGTAGCCATTTGGTACATGAAACAGATTGGAAACATACATCAGAAACTTTATAGTTGTTTTTCGAGGCGAATATACAAATGTTTGAAAAAAAAAATAAAAAAATGCACCGGACATTCTGTTGATTCTTGAAAATGATTAAGTCAATTACCGAGAAACCGAATATGCTGACTATGAGATGACTAAACAGTGAAAACAGGTTTGGCATACAGATCTCAATTTGAACAGTAAAGGGGAGAACAAGTTAAGAAACTCACCATCATAGTTCAGGTAGTTGAGCTCAGGGAATGGATCAATTTGACTCTGACCTGGTCGGAGGTATTTGACCAGAGTCTTAAGGCAGTTCTCTGAGTTATTGAGAACTGCCAGATGAGCTGCTGTATTGCCATTCCTGTCGGCGATGGTGGGGTCAGCCCCAGCATGCAGTAATATTTCTACCATTTTATTCTGTTGCATGACTGTAGCCAAGTGGAGGGGAGTCTGTGGGGAAGAAAGTCTTATTTATTGCCTAAAGACCAATAAAATGTTCACAGCATTAATCCAACTTCTAAAAAAGGCCAAACAACGCTCACAGCATTTCCATACGTTTTACAACACTAATTTTATACTTTTTTTTTCAGCTAGGGAGAGAAACAAATCCAAAATGCTCTGTTCAGAATTTAATACTGTGAGTGTTGTTTTGTCAATTTTTATTATCAGGGATAAAAAAAAAAATCTAAAGCAAAAAAAAAAAATAATAATAATAATAATAACAAAATTTTTTTAAAAAATAAATTTTAAAAAACTAATAATAATAAAAAAATTTAGCCTTTTACTGCTGCTTGGACAAGTAGACTGGTAAACTCTTGTATCACTTCCCTCCCATTTCCAATCAATAAGAGCATTACATCACCAGAATGAAAGACCGGTGGTTATAATTTGAGAGTTATCAACAAGTCATTGTAAAATCATTACTCAGTCAACAAAGGAATCAACATGCAAACCATGGCAAGTGGCAGAAACCAAACAATTACTGAGCTAAATGAATTATATGTATATATACTATCTCCCACTGACCACTTGTATTTTTTTTAAATTGTATAATCATCACTTGAGATCTTTCTCTTTCACCACTTGCATATTCATCACTTAGATCTTTCTCTTTGCACTATAATGTGCAATATGAGGATCAGTTTCCAGTAAATTGAACATAATCCATGTGAAGAACCACAGATTACAAACAAATAATCCCTTTGGATCTACAAAACATGAGAACTGCTGAGGTTTCAACTTCACAATTTCATTTCATATCATCAGTCTCGTAAAGTTCAAAATAAAAAAAACTCCACTCTATGTTTTCTTAAGATAAACCACTGAAACTGCAAACTGATGAAGACATTTGCAAAGATAAATGATAAGATTAGCCAGACAAAATTAAAAGACAAGTATATTTACTTCAATCTGACTTACCTGTCTCAATGAATTCAATGAGTTGATTAAATTTTTGGAGTCTGGAAGTGTGCACATCACATCTACCAAGGACTTCAGGGCCTTGGGTTGTGAGTTGATGACAGCTAAATGTAGAGGGCTGCAAAGAATAGTGTACTTCTCACAAGGAGGAATAATAATTATATATCTATAAAATGAAAATCATCACATATTCAGTTTCACTCCTGAAATTCATATTAAGGATACGATAAAAAAAAAAAAGCACCGATGATACACTAATTTTTCCTTTTCTAATTTCAAAAGTGTATGAGAAAAAATAACTATCTTCTATCAAACAATTGACTTATCCACTGGTTGTGATCTTACCTCAAAAAAAGAAATAGTAAAGGTGTTGAAAAATATCACTGAAGCTTGTTAACATATCATAACTGACATCAGTAAGTTCTCCTCTGTTTTAGCATATTACTTACAGATCTCCGTCTTTATTGCTGACAGCCATAAGGTGGCGCTGCACTAGCAACAGATGTCGGATGTCTCCCGTCTCTGCAAAGTCAGTGAGAGCTGCCAGGGTTCGTTCCGCTACATGACCTGTGACTTTGCGCACTGTTTCCGTTAACTGAGCACAGTCTTTGGAAGAAAGCTCTGCAAACAGTAGCATATTTATTAAAGAAAATTCTTAATACCACACAGTACATTAGTCATAACTGAGTTTCTTTTACACGGTCTACTGACACAGCCTAAATTAACTGCTGGAAACTAAAGCATTAAAGAAATTAAAGAGGTCATGACAGAAATCACTGAGCAACTGAAATCCGAGGTGATTCATTTTTGGTGCCCTGTGATTACATTTCCTATTTCCAACCTATTTTACTTTTTATCCAGGGATTGATTCTCACAGCATTAGTCAGAATTTCCAATAACTTCGTAAGAATGCTGACAACATCGATTGCTTTTTCACATTATTTTTTCCACTGCCTCTACCAATCCATGATTTTACTTTAAGGAAGGAAGTATTTACACTTCCAAGGCTGCATTTGTGCACAAAATTCAAGCATGGCTTGTGCCTGTTTGCTATTTATCCATTTAAGTAAGTCTTTGAAATCAAAGATGAGGATTTTTTTTTTTTTCCAACATATTTCATAGTTATGGTAGACTTCTAAATATGTTGGCCAGTGAACCTGTGTGAGGCAGATCCACCTCTTAAGTTCTGTACTGTTGTGCAAATGGGTGCTGCTGCTATTTTCATACTTTTCATGCTGATCGTGATGTTGGATTATATTTATTGCTCGGTGAGTTCTCACCTGGCCTTGTAGTTTTTGCAACTTGTTCTACTATCATTTGAATTCAAATGTGTTCTTTTACAACTAGCACTGACTTAACACACATTCATAATTCTTACATCATTTATTTCTGCATGCAATTTTCTTCAATTTGATATATGACATGTTTATGTTACTATACAACATGTACCTGGAATAGTTACTTAATTGGGGTGTGGGGGGGGGGGGGGGGGGGGGGGGGGGGGGGGGGGGGGGGGGGGGGGGGGGG
>JBCAUA010167882.1:0-21919 GCA_038406235.1 Peronia verruculata | reverse complement strand
TCAATTAGAGGAAAAGTAGATCTTTAAAATTTGGTCATAACTTTTTTTTTTTTCACATAACAATGTGTGAATAAGGCCACGTCACTGTCCGGACAAAATTTCCAAATTCTAAACTTCTAACACCCCCCCCCCCCCCAACCACCACCACACGACAGCCATTAAAAGCCGAGATAATCCTATTTTCCCAGGATTGAAAATCTGAAATAAAATTTTAAAAAATACAACGAAAGGAATTCTTCTCATCCCCGATATCTTTTCTGTCCGCCCAATCTACAAAGGCTGTGCCGCCCCTGTTTGCCCTTGGAAACATTTAACACTTTGTTCTCTAAATGCCACAATAGAGACGGTGAATTTAGTAGTTTTGAAACTTCTCAATTTCACCAATACTTCTGACTTTGAAATGTAATGAGCCTTCAACACGGTCTCCTTTCATAGAATGGGCTATTAACACTGTCTCCCAAATTACCTACGTTTACTTACAGTGTTTGTTCCCATGTGCACGCCTAAGAATGGAGGTTTTCAACCTTATTCAATGCCCTGCATATATCCTTCCACCCTTGTAAATAAACTTGTTAACAAAATGAAGATAGAGAAAAAGAAAAATTAATAAATAAATAAACGGAATCGAACATACTAGTAATAGCAACAATTTAAACTTACAGACACTAAGGTTTTATTATTATTATTATTATTTTTCCACTAACTAATATTTCTTCTGGTAATAGACCATCTGACAGAGAAGGTGAACATCCTCGAACTGGGAACCTCTCCCTTACATACCATAATCATGCCAAGTGAAGAAGATGAGAAGGTGTAAACCTATGAACGAGCCCGTGAAGCTCAATAATATCGTTTGCAATGAGTAAATTTGTTCAGTGTTCATTCCCATAACCCTTTAGTCACGAACTGCAAACAGTCATGTACGTGATCAGCTCATCTCCGTTATAGAATCATTTCCACAAGCTCGGTCAGGAAATGTATCTGACTGAGATTCACTGTTCACAATGTGTTGGTCCCATTCCGTCATGCGATTAACCCTGGAAGTGTCAAAGGACCCCTCTCGTCAAAGACATACGCACCATACTTCGTATAAAATACTTCTTCCTGGAATTTTCTTCCAAACAACGCAATATATTGCAGTACACTACCAGTAGTAACATTGCATTCATATTATCATCGCCTCATACATAATTTTTTTTTCAGACATGATAAATTACAGGGAATATGTCGCCACAGACACCCTGACATTCTTCTTCCTCGCTTTCTTAGTCCTCCACTCCGGCTGGAGTCATTTGTGCGCCTCATGATGAGTTGCTTACCTAACACTCAACACTTTCTAAGATTGATTGGGTTAACTCTGTTTGTTCCTTGGGAACACGTCAGATGTCAAATCGGAGCTTTTAACGGGATCAAGGAATCTTGTGACAGAATGACCCAGCAACTGCCTCGCCGCGATTTCTCGAAAGGGCACGAAAGAGTGTACCGATATGTCCAGAAGGACAAGTGTAATAATATAACTCTGAAAAAGTAGATGTCGTCATCGCTGACGAGGGTTTCCCATCGCGGCAGGTCCGGCAGTTAGCACAGGGCAAAGGGACTTGTCCACTAGGGACCCCTGAGGCAAACAACAGGTGTCGAGTCTGACACTGTCTACGGCCACAGTATGTGTATGTGTGAGGGAAGGGAAAGGGGAACAAAAGGTTTGCTCTGACCACACCTGGACAGTGACGGATTACATCTGGCTCCGCACTACATGACTGAGCGACTGGGAAAGTGGCGGATCCTAACACATTAGTCACTGCCATAATATGACACTAATATATAAAAAATAATTCCTTTTTTAGTTATTTCTATGCAAAGGCAACTTGTTCATAATGGCCATCTCCAGGATCATCGATGTGCAGTAGTGCGATCTGTTCTAAGAACACTGAATACTCGAAATTGATATGAAGTAGCATTAGTAGCAATCTCTTACGGCGTGTCTTGAATTCCGAGACTGGTAAGGAATAAACAGCAATATCAAGAGGACAGATTACACTTCTCTTTTCTTATCTTCTGTTTTGATACAAATGAAAATCATGATGATGATCATCATCAGTTGTCCTTTGGGGCGCCTCTGAAGATTTAATAACCAGCTTCCTCCATTCTTCATCGTTCTCTGCCTCATTCACGCCAAATGAAAATAATTACATGCATGTAAAGCCCTAAGTACTGTTAAGCCAGTGTTTCCAATAATGCGCGATTTATATTTCCCAAATCGAGACAATCCTTCCACCCATACTCTTTTGCTCCTTGCATGAAAAATGAAAGTTAATTGTAACGTCCACGGGAAAAAAAAAAGAAAAAAGGTTCCTTTTCTGTTATAGTTTGGACAATCAGCAGGAAATGACAAGCCTAGTAAATCTGTTACAGATTCAGAGCATCTTTTCACATTTCCCTTAATGGGCCAGGTCTTGCTAGAGATAGGAAGGACCCTTTTCTATGCTTTAGGTGATACGCGGGCGGAATGTTTTTGTCAAGCTTACATACCAGTGGGAGGAGAGAAGCGGACAACAAGTTTCCGGGTGCCATACCCTTTCTCCATACCCTTTCTAACTTAGTCACACCGTAGCAGCAGCCAAATTTAATAGTCATGGCAGCTCTCAACCTGGCCTCGGGCGACAGGGGAACACGAGACAAACCACTAGTTAGCGGCTGGCTTGGTCCCTCTCGTGTCTTCAGTGCGGTAGGCCTAGTTTAAAAAAAAAAAAAAAGCTTCCCTCCAGTGGTTGTGCCCCAGTTTTCCACCTTCCCGATAGCCTAGATCACTAGATGCGTGGGCAATGCCTCGCTACACATGAGCCATTTTGAAGACGTTTGCTCAAGCCTAGGGCCATGGGTATCCCCTTGTCGATCTGACATTTTTCTCACATTGATGATGCATTGACTGTTGAAACATGTCATTGACACATCGCCTTTACTTAAAATTAAGGAGGCAGACAGCGGAGAAACAGCAGGCCTACCATGTTCAAATATGTTGTTCACAAGGAAAGTCTCCATCCAACAAATGTTAAAAAATGAAAACCCATTACGCTTCACATGGCACATCTGATTCAAGAATAAACTGTGTTTCATACATGCTGAGTGGTCAAAAAGCATCACATTCCCCATAAAGGTGATCTTTCTTGTGCATTGTTGATGGCCGAAATAACCGCCTCCCTGGAGGTTGAAAGGCGTAATCCGCCCCCCCCCCCCCCGGGGTTGAAAGGTGTAACACCGTAACCATTGTTGATGGATTTACGTCTGGCTGCCTGGATAAACTGATGGACAAATGGATGGATTGCATGCAAATTGAAACAAGTGTAATGAAACACAATAATAATCAGATTGAACACCATGCAATTAGGAAAGAAACTGACATTTCGAAGGGACCCTGTGGTAACTAGCAAACTCGGTGAAGCGAATTAGTAGCTGCTGTCATAAAAACTAGATACGGTAGCCCTGATCATTCAATGATTAGATCTAGCTATTATTACAGTGAGTTGGGAGATGAAATCCGTGAACTGAATGCTGTTGAAAACAAACTTAATCAGACGTTCATTGTCCCACTTGCATTAGATCTAAATATCTAGTTATGACAATGCAAGCAGGCATAATAGCAAACAGTAAAACTTAGATCTAGATCTAGTAACAGATTTACCTGATCGTGCCAAAGTAAAGCGACTGTAAACATGTTTTGCGTTTTCATAGGAGCAGTGGGGAACGACGACGTAGCCAAACTACCTTCACTCCCTTCGACCCTTGGCCCCCTCACTACCCTCCCAGGCTCCTTCTCCTTTAAAAATCAACCTCCAAATAAGTGGGTCCTGTAGGAGTGGGACTGTGGTGTCCCACAATGTCTTATGCCATGGGAACCTCAGACAATTTTGTCTGACGAAGGCTGACACGCAAAAAAATATCGCAGGAGAGTACACCAAAAAAATCCAGAATCCGGGTTGGGTTAACTGGGAAAAATAAGCGTGGGGACCGAGGCAAATATCACTGTACTCATAATACATTAATTACATATGTATTTATGATTAGATCTACCTACAGTCATTTTCAGCATCCACAGATAATGCAGGCAGTAAAGTGATGTCCGTTAGTTATAGAAACACATCCATTGCCAAATAAATGGTGGTTATGGTTTTTTATAAGCTTTTCAACCTCCTGTAGTGGTGGTTATCTCAGCTGTCCACAACCGTGGTCAAAAAATAACATAACACTATAATAGTGTTATATGTTCAATCAATAATCAATATGCCAAATAAACGGATCAGATCTAGATCTAGATCTATATATCAGACACGACAGTGTCACTGCCGTGCTGTGGAAACCTCTCGTTCCGTGTCAACGAGTGCACTCGAGATCAATTCATAGAGGCCAAGCCTGTGTTCACATGCCGATCGTGCCAATGAACATGTCACAGTCCGGGGTGTTATGACACTTGAATCTGACCGAAGGGTCATCAAGAACACCTTTGGTATTTAGAATTTAGATTCTACCAGCTGTCAAAAACGACTGACAATTTCTTAAGGTAGATCACTGGCTCATCTATAGATCCACAGGCAGACTAGATCTGATCAGTGGGGCTCAGGCCTCATGAATTATCGCGACAAAACAAAACATTGGATACCGGTATAGACAGATATCTAGGTCAGTAGGTTGGAAGTCACTGAAAAAGCCCTATAAACTAGGTTTGATCTATAGATCTAGAGCTAGACCTTGTAATGCCAGTAATGGTCATCAGTGGATCTAGATCTAGATATAGAATATACATCAAAATAGCAATTAGTCTAGATCTAGATCTAAATCTTTGTCTAGATCTAGATTCTAGATCTATCTTGATTCCGCACGAAACAGAATATGTATGAAATTTCCCCCTTTGGGTTTTAGAATTTAGATCTAGAATGTAGATCTAGATTTAGATCTAAATCTAGATTCTAGTTCTTATTCTGAAGCAATTTTTTTTTTATCTAATCTAGATCTAATCTAGGTCTAGAATAAAGACTAGCCTATATGATTAGGTCTATCTAGATAAAATTTACTGATATAGAATCTAGATCTAGACAATGCAAAAGATTCACACAGTTATCAGGTTAGTGCTATCAGGTGTCTTTTTTCTAGATTTAGATCAAGGCCTAGATGACAGATCAGATCAGTAGTATTATAGACCTAGATCTGGGTCTATTTCTCGTATGCGCTTATCGGCCTCATATTTCAATCCCAATTTGACTACCGCCGATCCTCTTGCGAACATGACGATGAATTTAATAATTTAATGAAACAGATGCAGACAGCATATATGGACAAAGACACCAATCGTCCTCCCAGAATTAAACAGATAGATCTAATTATTGTCCTATCTAGATCTACAACATAAAACTTAATTCTTGGGCGACGCAGTCTCAACAGTAAGAATTTTATTATTAATATCACAAAGAAAACACGCCGTCTACCCATTCTGGTACGACGCAATCTCAGCAGTAAGAATTTTATTATTAATAATTAGGCCTAATGTCACCAAGAAAACACGCCGTCTACCTACCTGCTGAGCATGACACCGTGTAAAAAAAAAGCTGTCACATCCTTTGTTCGTGTTCCTTTTCCGAAGTCCCCAAGAGAAGATGAATATTACAAAACAATCCAAGCCTAAGGATCACAGAGACTTGACAGAAGACGTCGACTGGCCACTTCAATGATTTTATTTCTCCCTTTCAGCCCAGCTGTGTAACACATTCCCAAACACAACGACGATGAAGACCGTGGCCTACAGATCTTCGGCCTCTAGAGGATAGAGACAACTGAAAGCAAGTAGTCTAGTGCCGAGATAATAATTATCCGTCGCAAAGTGGTTAAAACACACCTGAACACAAATACACAGCTGCACAAGGTTCTGGCACTCCTCAAAATGGTCCCACGAAATAAAAACAGAAATTATTTTTGTTTTACACGTGTGTCGATGGAGTTCCTTCGGCCTATTTCCGCGTCTAGATACTGAGCCAACGCGTTGAGAAAGAAGAAATAAGGGCAGGTTGAGCCAGCGGGCGGCCCGAGTGTTTAGCAAGACTATCGATTGCTCCGCCCACTTTGTGATGCCCAATCCGTGGCGGCTTGACGGGAAAGATAACTGGGAAAATATGAAATTTTACCGGAGGAATGATGGTTATGATTCTTGACTATCCTAAAATCATTTTATTTTGCATTAAGGCAGATGACATTATGGATTATTACGTAGTACTGGTGATTGATGGTCTTCTATTCATGTCATTCAAATGTATTGTGTTGTCGTATTTATTTAGTTATTTGATATTGGTAAAGTTTTCATATCGAAGATCATCTCGGAGAGATGGAGAAAGTTGACTGTGCCTGGTTATCTTTCTTTCAGTTTTTTGGTAAAATGACCACATAATAACGCGCATTTTATAGTTAGCAAGGGTCGCTGATGAGATTGAACAGACTGAATGACGCTCGTTTCCATTTCACAGATGAAGTCACTAAATAACATGTGTGTGTTGTATCAGCTTCACTTATACAGTGGTTTGCATTGGTCTAATTGATACATCGTCGTCCCTGAGTTAAACTGTCCTAACTACAGTTACAATATAAACTGTTGTAGTTAGGGCAATACAATTCTGGGGTGACCCCATTTCTACATGATGGAACCATAAGCCTTCTGCGATAGGGAGACAGTGAAAGATGATGTCTGTTTCTATTATCACTTGGTCAAATGTATGTTGGATGAAGTTCTGCAATACATAGACACAAACACGATGAAATCAGGCGCTCGTCAAACTGAGCTGATGGGAGAAATCACGTGTTTTTTCAACGGTGAATGAATTTTTAATGCATTTTTTTTCCTTCACCAAACCCTTCTATAATACATGTACTATAAAAATGCATTTCAGAGTTCAGCTAACTGCAATAGGTAGAGTAAAGCAAAAAAAAAAAATTGTAATTTAGCCCAAAAAATTGTAATTTAGTGGCATGATTAATAAGGATTTACAAAAGTGATTGGCCATTTTCTCAATATATTCAGATACAGCAAAAGCTCACCCCCACCATCTTTAATTGCCAATATCTCAACTTCTACTTAAGGTAGAACAATTATTTTTTCACACACTGAAAGGAAAATGAATATACTTCTTAGTGATAATGATACCAATACTTCCACATGCTCAAAATTTGATGAGAGCCTGATTTCATCATGTCGCATCTCATATGTTGTTTGAAAAAAATATATGCAAATATCCATAATAAAAACAAACCAAAAGTGCTTGGGAAATTTGTTTCTGTCCTTAGCTATATATTTTTCAGGTTACATAACAATTTTTCTTAAATCCGTTTTGTTCTGATGGTGTTAGTGACATTTAGGTGAATGTGCATGAGTTTGTGAATATATGTTACATGTGCAGAATACATTATGTCTCATCAATTAATATAATTGTGAAAAGAATTTCCTTTCAAGAACAATTTAAGTTTATCTGAATTCTAACAGACTACTTTACATACATCTATTATTGTTATGTTCTATCACTAATGATCATTGTTACTTTTTCTTTGGTAGAATTTCTTTTTGTACCAAATAATGTCTGGTTAAATGATTTTTTTTTTTTTTTTCACATCTCTGCAAAGTGCATGGATTTTTATTTATATTTGGACCTTTCAATGAATCTGGAAAAGAAAAAATGCATTTGTAGAGGGAGAGAATGATTTTTTTCAGTTAATTCACAAATCAAATCATTTATAAGATATTTTTATGTGCTCTGACAACCAAACTATATCTGCTCTACTCTAAGACTTAAAGTTAACTATGGTTAACAACTTCACTGGTAAAAACAGTATGAGGTATGTCCAAAGAGTGGTCTCTCATGTGCTAAAGGACATTAAATAGTACGTCCAGAGTCAACTTAATACTGACCACTCCTTTTTCTCCTTTATCTGATTCTCTGACCACTGGCCAGCATTATGCGCTCATAATATGCAGAATCTTTTGATCGGCACTGCAAGGTAAGATGACCAAGCACTGACAGCCCTGACTATGTTTTTGTAACAATTACTAAGATTGAATAAAAACAGTTGCAGCTTCTGGCAGCCTGTTGGAAAGCAGGGAAAGAGTGATGGTTGGGTCACTCACAGTATGTGTGACTAATTCATACTAATTGCTGGTCCAGGTTAGCTGCGGTCAAGACTGACCATATCACTAATACTTAGAACAGAGCTGCAAAACTGGCATAGTACTGAAGTAGTAAATATTCAGCATAAATTAAAAATAAATTCTTTAATCAATCTTTTCTACATTATAATCTGCTTCCCTCAAAAATCATGTATTTTTCCAAGTAATATAATTTGCTACAAATTTTCTTACTGGCTAAAATATAAGTGATGTACTGAAATTTCTATAGTCTGTGGACTACATGTACAAGCAAACATCAGACATTACTGCAAACTACCTTTTCAGTCTAAAATGATACTATAGTTTAAAGTACATGTACAAGCAACCGAAACAAGAAAAAAACAAACAGTAGAGCATTCATCAGAGCCCCTAGGGAGAAATACAAATTGAAGAAGGAGAAAGAGTGTGATGTGCTTCAGAAAGACATACCAGAAGACTCTCACCAGCAATAACAGATATAATATAATTATGTTGTTCAAAATATTTTATTTTTCCTTCTAACGTTCATAATGTTAATGATCTAAGAGGACCACTGTGGTGTCAGCTCAAAATCTGATAAATCTGTCTTGCTCGTTCTTCTCTTTCAGCATCTGCAGCACCTATATCAGTGAGAAAAATGGGCAAACTATTAAAACTATGAAACAATATAACATCAGACCTAAAATTCCCTAATACCTAAGTTAAAATTCAACAACAAGAAAGAAAACCGAATGAGATTGAGAAGAAAGAAGCCTGACAATTACTTGTGTTCTTCTTAATATATCTCTGTGTTGATCTAAAAAATTGAATGCTTGAAAACTCTAGGAGGACTGTATTTAAAGGTCAGTAAGAACAGGACGCAATGTTGTAAGTAGTAGAGTATGACAATATTTTTTTTTCTTAAATATAAAAAAAATCAGTTTTTTCCTTTCCTTTGAGCACTGAAAATGTATGCATACTGTTAATTTTACATAACCAAGTATTTCCATGGTACACTGATCTCCACCTAAGAACCCGGTCATTGGGAGACAAAAAAAGCGGGCTCTTAGGCGGACAGGTTCTTAGGCGAATTGAAAAGTTACACAACCCATCTGACCACAGATAGTCTTCACTATTACGAGTAGTTGATCGTTACTGTCAGTTAGATTTATCTATGCAAATAACTGCAGCCTTCTTCCCTTTGTGTATTATAATTAGATGTAGAAATTCTTGATCTTTTTAGCGTATAGTTATAGTTACACCAATTCTGCCCAGCACTTAAGCTCCGTGTGAGTTTTCACATAACGGTATAAGTGCTGAAAACATGATATTGATATGCTACCCTGTGGATACTCACACCAGTGCCTCAAGTGTTTACAGACTGATCGTTGTCACAAAACATCACTTCCACTCCTTTGTCTACTTGTTCTCTCCATCCCCGTCCCCATTTTACTGCACATCTACCACTGTGCGTTTCTCTCAAGTGGACATTATGATGTGGCATTAAACCACAAGTACTCGGGTATCTTGGTCCGACACCGGGCTCTTAGACGGATTTTTTTTATTTGGGAGTACCCAGAGTGGGTTCTTAGAGGAGTAAAGTATAGGGGAAAAATTCCATTTTGCAGCAGAGGCGGATCGGGCCCTTAGGCAGAGCTCAGAGGGTCCTTAGGTGGAGACCACTGTATTACTTTCTGAGACATCTAAATAACACAATCTTGCTAAATGATGTAAAATTGAATGGCTGAAAAGTCTGGTGTTAGGATCATATTTAAAGACAAATAAGAATGGGACACAAAGTTACGAGTAAAGTATAACAATATTTTTATTTTTAAAAAAAAGTACATCAGGTTTTTTCTTTCCTTTGACTATCACATAATTTTTATGCATTTTTAATTTTACATGACCAATTATTTCCTTGGTATTATCTTGAACAAAACCAAAACAAAGCAATCAGAAATTTTGCAAATGAAGAACAACAAAGGAGAAAACATTCCAAAGCCAGGACATAATATAATCTTCTGAAACAATATAAACATCTCATGTCTGCATGTGCAGAGCAGCCAAAACCAGTACACTGTAAAGGTAGGCCTACAGTAATTTTACATCTTCTCCCATAATATCTCTCTCTTAAAATATCCACTTGCCAAATCCACATAGAACAATATTACAATCTGAAAATGAACCATGCCATGGTCAGAGTCCACATTTATTTTTTGCACAACTTTCAGCACTAATACTCCAAAAAGTTTAACAACACAATTGCACAACTATACATTGTATTTCCCAAACATATCCACAATACAGCGCACTTCATGATGCTGTATCATATTATCCTAGATATGGTACAATACATTGTACCGTTTTCTACTACTAAACAATGATAAAATTAAATGCATGCAAACACCTAATATGACTATATTGGAAGTGGAACACATCATACCAGTCTCCTCTCGATCTATAATCTTCTTGGCATCCTCTTTGGTTTTCTCCCTTCCTTTGCCCTTCAGATCATACAAATACAGAAGAACTGTCTCAAATTTTTCATCACTCACCTGCGATAAAAAGAAAAAAGAAAAAATTGACATTTTAAATTTAAATTGATACAAGTGCCAATAATTTATACAGATCAGTGAGAAGATAATAAAACCCCTCGAATATTTATAATTCCAGTTAAAATTACTAAAATTAGAGATATGAGAGGAAAAAGTCAAACAAATACAGTGAGTCCAAAATTTTAAAAGATCACTATATTTTAAATAATCCTCACAAAACAAATAACACACCACTTCAAAATTTTCATCCTAATACATGTAGCGGTACCTTATGGCAAGGTAATTACAACATAAGCTTTCTAAATCATAATGAACAAAATTATGGAGCAGAAAATTCTGGTCTCTATGATCACCAGAAATTTTTGATACATGAGTGGAGGCAGTAGTGTAAAGCAAGTATTGAGAATATCCCTGTGAAATCCATAAAAATATACATTAACAATTAACTAAATTTTCATAAACTTCTTTCATTTCTAGTTGTCCAATCCATCTAATATACAAGCAAGTTTACAGAGTGCTTCCACAATGCACAAAATGAAAATGTCATGGGTATAAGTAAGTATAAATAAGCCATGTAAGTTTATGATTCCCGGGAGACTTGAGAAACATACACAAGTATTATACAAATAACAAATTGATGTTCCTGTATATATACAATTTGCGATAAATCAAAAACAAAGTGCACAGTAAAAAAAAAAAAAAAAAATTATACAAGATCTTGTAGGAGGCAAACTTACCAATGTTGAATCATACATTATATGAAGCAAATGAACTTGCAACAGTTTGTTAAACTTCCAAGTTTTCCTGTCCGCGCTCCACTGCTGTAGATACTCCAGTACTCTCTCATTCCTGCTCTTCTCATTTGGGGTGGCAGCCTGCATCTTTTTTTCTCTATCTTTCTTTTTCTTCTTTTTAGGCTTCTTGGATGTTATATCATTAACAGAATTTTCTTCTTCTGGTGCCAAAGATTGCTTTTCAAGATCATCTACCATAGGCAACCCTAAATTTGTTTCTGCCTGTTTCAAAATGTCTGTATCAATCACCCCTAGTGATGATTCTTCACTAAGTTTCGGCTTATCTTTCTTTCTCTTTTTTTCAGGTGATAAACTTTCCCCCTCCGAAACAGTGTTAAGTTCTGACTTTCTTTTCTTACCCTTCTTGCTCTTTTTCTCACCTGAAGATTCTTCATTTCCATTTGCAACAAGTTCAGGATCTGATTTTCTTTTCTTGTTTTTCTTACTTTTTGTGTCCGAGGAAAGTTGCTCACTTTCTAACTGTTCCTCCCCCATAGAAATCACATTAGTCGTAGCAACAATGGCTGATTGCTTGTCCTTATGCTTTTTTTTCTTTTTGTGTACTGGCAAAAAATCTTCATTGTCACTGTCTTTAACATAGATTTCCTCTTTTTCTGCTTTCTTTTGTTTCTTTTTATCTTTTTTACTTATCGGGAAGTTTTCCACATTTAAGCTATTATCAGCTGTTTGGTTCTCTTCTACTGACATTTTTTCTGAATGTTTTTTGTCCTTTTTGTGCTTCATCTTGTCAGATCTGCCTGATGACCACTAAATTTCAACCTTTTCTTTGTCACGAGTCTTTAACTAAAATACTTCTTAAGTCAGACTTGTTCCTGGTGAAATAAACGGGAAGAAAATGATGAGAACAGTGGGCAATACTTGTATATATAAAAATATGAATAAAAAAATGAGAAAGTTACATGTACCACATGTTACCCTATGACATTCATAAACTACTACAGCCACATAACAGATTACTTGAACTTGTCACTGGGAAATCATACATGTAATGTGTTTGAAGAATTTGAAATCCTATTGAAAATCTAAAAACTGTAATGTTACATCATGTAGTAATAACACTAATGTGCAAAGATCACAGCCTCTTCATCTCAGTCTCCCTATATCAGGCAATATCTAAAAGGCAGCCTTATTTGGGTAACATTACATAAATGATACAGATGGGGTGCATTTTCATTATTTGGGTAACATGTTATAGATCTAAGTTATTCTCATCAATCAATGTGTTTTCTAAGACTTATGTAATTCTAAAACTGGTTGAGGGTGACTGTCATAATAAAAGAGAGTGCAAGAGAAAATGCGCTAACGACAGATATTTTATAACAGGCAAACGAGAAAGGGTTGGAAAAAAAAAGTAAATCACTGTCTCCTTGCAACAATGTGGCACAACACAAGGAAAGAATGAAATATCTGCCGCATTATAATTTGATAATATATTCGTCAAGTTTTGCAAAAAAAAAGTGCAGAATTGGCCTATTGTTACAATAAAAAGCATAAAATTAACTAATAATGTAGGCCATATATTTAGCTATATTTCATCAATCCATATTTTTCAACTGACAAATGTTTTTGAGAAGCTGAATAAATTAACACAATGTATTACTCTGCCTGCAGAAACCTAGAGGTTGGTAGAAAACATTTTTTTTTTTTTTGTGGAACACAGATATGAATGAGCAGCTGGTGGGTGGGGGCAATATCATGTTATCCATATGATAAGAACAGGATACCATATTATTATTTCAGCAGCATGTTACCCAAATAATGTAAATGGGGTACCATTTTTAATTATCTAACATGTTACTACCCAAGTAATATTTCTTTATTTGGGAAACATGTTTTTACGTACATGTGCAACCACTTTTTAAAAATGTATTCAGTACTCTAGCTGAGCAATTACAATAACGTATAACTCATTAAATGTTGAAGAAATCATTTTCATGACTCATTTAATCCACTGATGGGAATTCATCTTCTGAGCAAAGACATAGATCTAATATGAGAAGAAAATAGACAATGGCTGAAAGTCGTGAAGGATAATACTCTCAATCCTCCACTCTCTTTCTTAAAAGTGATATTTACTCATACTGAATCCCCTTTTTCCCATTTGATCTGTTGGCATAACAAAAATAATGATCAATTACTTACAGTCACTCATAAAATGCATTTACATCTAAGAAAGACTGGAAACAAGGCCTAAAACGGACAAGGATCTGTTTTATTTTCCCTGGCTAAATTGAGTTTCATACCTCATTTAGAAATATTCCAAGGACAAGCCTTCTTTTTCTTATGCCATTTTTAATTTTCATCCAGTCTTCAACCCAGCATAAAATGCTGATAGTCAGACTCACCATTTGAGGAGAAGCAAGAAAAGAAGTTCAACTAATTGTAGCTCAACTAAATCTATAACAGTGTGTCAACTTAAAAGTTAAAACACAAGTAAACTAAACAATCAAGCAAAAAAAAATAATACTTTGACAGTTTGATAATATTCAGATGCTGTCCTTCGCTCTCGATAAAAGAATACAAGTAAGTATTGGTAATATCATAATTTGTATATCTAGATCTATGTGAACATGGCTAGCTAAAGCAAACTGGGTCTGGTTCTCTTTTGATGCTAAATTAGGGACTATGTTTGCCCCTATACAAGACAGGAGCACAAGACAAAATTCATCTTGCCCTTGGAATTTTAAAACCATTAAGTCAAGATCCAGATCTAAAATCTGGCAATGCAAATTGAGTTCACCAATATTTTGGGAAATTCCATCGACCCAAGAGAGCTGTCTCACTTCTTTGCCTGACCCTGTTATGGTGGGTAGGAAACTAATGATGAAAAGTCTTCTCTATATGAATCACAGACCCGTAGCCAATTGAACCTCGATACTCTGCAAACAATGATAGTATTGAGTAAAGCTAATAATTATGTAAGAAAGTAAGTGACACACTTCTGACCGAGACCCATGACTTTTGGCTCAGACAAGAAATGAGGTAAAACAACAGCGCTAAGCCTCATTGTCGATGTATTTGATTGCTTATTAGAAATCTGTATTTTATAAAATTATTGTATTCCATCGAGGCCATGGACTTAAAGTTCGAATCTCGTTCAGAGGTACAAGATTATAGAAGTAAATGGTTTTAACTTAGCACACATTCACTATCAGAAGACAGCACTGTTTTTAAAAGTACTAGATCTAGAATCTAGATCTAGATTAGATAAGTAGATTCTATATGCAGTAGATTATTCGGTACCAATTATTCTACTTGAATAGCATCACTGGATGATTCAGATCTAATCTAGCTCTAGACCCCTAGGGAAAAAATGACTAGACTATATCTAGATAATGGAATCTAAGAAAACACTGCTCTGTCTGCTCTTAGACTAGTGGTTTTCAGCTTTCTCAGAAAAAACAAGGAGCCCATAGATCTAGATCTAGATCTAGATCTATCTAGATACGAAAATAGCAATTAAACAGAAGATGTCTTGCTTGCTCAACGATAAAATGTGTGATAATACCTCGATTATTTCTGTGCCAGAATAAGTAAGAGTGCGGGTTTCTATTATACTCGCACACTTCAGCACAGCAAAATCGTTCCCACATGTGTGTGAAGTAAACAAAATAATTTTTCTATCCTTCTTCTACAAGAGAGCACAATATTATATGCAAAGAAGCATAACCCTCGATTAAAAAAATTGAAAGTTTCATAGTCGTTATCTCTCTTGTCCTGTCCCATTGATCATTATGGCATCTGCTCTGGCATCAACGAGATAGCCCACATGAGAGGCTGAAATTTGAAAGGCCGAAATCAAAATAGACTAAACTGTGCTTTATAGACTTAAATGCTACTAGGGCATTTGGTGCACAGCCTAGGTGTACAGACTACTATGGACGTCTAGTGGACATCTGTGTAAACTTGTACTGTCACTATTCGGGCACACGTTGTTTTGATAGAAAGAAAACTATTTCAGAAGCTTCGATTCACAGAAAACACAAGAAATTTTGAATAACGATTATATCTTATGTGTACTGAATACTCACTTTTATCTGCAATACAGAAACCTCTTCTAAACATAATCCATATTCTTATTTCTTATCGCGTTCACTGGAGCATATAGATATACATATAGTAATTATTTATAGCTTTGCTCGAGCAAGATGGAGCACAGGCTCAGTAATAGGCAATAGCCTAATTATCCAATCAGAATGGAAATATTTAAAAAAAAAAAAAAGATTTCATTTAAGTAGACTTGGTTTCAGTAATGCTGGATGCTGGTTTTTATTTTATTTTATTTTGATTTACTTATTTCGTTTTATTTTACTTCATTTTTTATTTTTCTTCTTCTTCTTTTTTTTTTTTTTTAATTATATATATTTTATTTATTTTATATACTTTTAGTTTTTGTTTTGTTTTGTTTCGCTTTGTTCTACTTTATTTTATTTCTACGTTGAGGAAAACGTCACTAGATATGGTAAAGATTCTAGGAATTGTTGAGCACCACCACTGATACCTGAATGAATTGATTATTTTCTTTTGTATTCAACTCTCACTTTTTCTGTAGCCTATTTTTCATTTATATAATTATTGTTTTTTATTGTAAGGTTATTATTGTTTTATTTATTTATTTATTTTATTTCATTTCATTTTATTTTATTTCATTTTTTGTTAGAAGGAAAATTTTGATTTGGTTTTTTTTTTTCATTGTGCTTTTCTATTTTGCGAACATTCCTCCCTGTCTGCCCCTTTTGGCCTTTTGTGTGTGTGTTGAGTACACGTAATTCCTTCTTGCTCTCTGATTAGCTAGCTGGATGGATGGATGGATGGATGGATGGATGGATGAATGGATAGATGACTGGCTGGCTGGCTGGCTGGCTGGATGGATTGATGGATGAATGAATAAATGAATGGATGGATGGATGGATAGAAGGAATGGAATGGAAGGATATAGACACAGTTGCCTACACACAGAAATAAGAATAAGACTCGTGTGACCATCAGGAGACAGGCAAAAAAATGCTTTTAATCACAACTCGCCAAGAAATTGGCTAGAATGGTGCAGTTAGTCACAATAGACAATAAGTAAGAATATGTACAAACATGACAGTTATGAACAGGAACGAAATGGAATTATTCATCGCATAGATCATGACAAATAAGATATTACAGACCACTTTATAAAAAAAAAAAAAAAAACAGAACAAAACAAAAACAAAACAAAATGAGACTCTCTTGTTGGAGTATTTGTAATAGTGACCCATCCACAAAGACAGAGCTTGATGAATAATTATCATCACCACCCTGCATGTTTCCTTGTATACATAAAAAGAAGTTCTCCCCCTTTTAACACAAGTTACAGACTTTAACGAACGCAAGATTTTGTCTACAGATTTTAGACAATGGTTTAGTAATAAAAATACTACCAGCAAGTATAGTATTAATAGCAGTCGTTAATTCAAATGAAAACCGGCAGATACAGATTTTGACCTTCCTTCTAAGTGTCATTGTTTGTCAAAGTGATGCATTTCGATGTCTTTCTTCTATTTAGTCTATGAAAGCCGAATGTCCAATGTTAATATGGATGCCATCATTGTTTGGGATTCTTAATGAAGAATGAGGTCGAACTTCTTCATATATTTTTTCAAAATGTTATAGAAATAGTTATCCTAAGTAGATGATTATTTTAAGTTGTTTTCTCATCGGGAAAACTTTTAAAAATCCAAGGGAAAAATCGAAGGAGGGAAAGGCATCAAAAACAAGAGATTAGGAGCAATGCTAAATGGTGGCGTCGATTAGCAAATAATCAAGTAGCACAAATTATTGATGAACTGGATTTGAGTGATCTTGTATGTAGAAAGTCATAGTTATATTCGTAATGATCATACATGAAACATCATAAGCAAAAAAAATCTTGGAAACAATTGTAAAAACATTTTTCTTGAATAACTGTTACTATCATGATGTTGCCACAATCACAAATGTTTAATTTTCTGAAAGTATCTTTCTTTTAAAAGTTCTTGTTTTGGAGGAGAAACATGATCAGTGAAAATTATAACTACAGATGCAGGTCTTTTAATACGATGAAAAGCTAATGCGTTGCAGCTTAACAACTGGCCACATGTCCTTATTTTTGGATTTTTTTTTCAAAGATTAAACATCTACATCATTTGAAAACATCGATGAAACTTTAATAAAATATGAAATTTTCTGTCTTTCTTGAGATCCATTTCTCTGATACTTCTGCAGGTTATAGACAATTCTATTATTGGCGATGAAAATGTTAATTCATTTTGTTTTCTGGTTAAAAATATTTTCTATGGTGAATCTCTTCATTCCCCTTGTGGGATTTCATCAAATTAGAAATACCTTTTAGTAAGTCCATCAATGCATGCAAAAATAATGACAATAATAATAATAATAAATTAATTAATAAATAACAAAACGACAATAGTGTTTGAAATAGGGCAATTGAATGGATTTAATATCAACAACATAACCGCATCTCTCACTTCTGCTTTATGCCAATCTTCTTGCCACAAGTAGAGAAACATTTGCTTCGTATTTGTAAAAAACATTCGGATATTTATTACACACATTCACCTGCCCTGAATGATCATGTTTACAAGGGGAGAAAAAAAAAATGCTGGTGTAATTTAAATATTATGGGAGGGTTGTGCAATAGAAAACGAAATAAACTTAGAACATTTAGAATATCATCATAATAATATAGGTAACGATAACTTTTTTTTTTTTTTTTAACAGCAGAGAATATGTTGGAAAATGTTTGGAGTGTAATCAGGTGAATAAACAGCGGGAAATCGACGTAACAGCACATTGTTCCATCAGTAAAATCGTTCTGTTTTCTCGCCCTATACATATAAAAAAAAATAAAATAAAAATAAACTTGGTCTTTAGATCTTACCCTCTGCTTGAAAGATAAGTGTCTCACAACACTCTAAAATACCAGTCACAATCTTGGCCACGTTACTGACGCCGGTTTAGCCCTAAGGGATTGGGGAAACATATAATAACAGCACATCTAAAAGACCAGGAAAAATAAATGTGGAGAGTGATTTTTGTCATCCATCATAAACCATATGCTCGATCAATATTGCAAGACACACACACACACACACATCATGAATTCATTATATTACAAGTCATAGGATCAACTCCAAATTCAGAGTTTTCACAAAAAAGAAAAAAAAAATAGATAAAGGCAATACACGATATGAAATTCTCAGCTGAAGTGATAAAGAACGAAGATGAGGTTACTTTTTTTTCTTCTTTAGGAAAAATGTAAATGTCTTGCTTTGAAAACTCAGTAAGGCTCATGTTATGTTGTTTAAGTAATTTATAATCAGTTCGTGGTAGAAGAACAATATCATATCTGCCGTGTCACAGAAAAGAACAGAGAGATCTAATAAATTTCCATGTACTTTCCCTTTATTAATTTTAGATAGATGCCTGGTGAAATTTACAAAGTCGAACTTGTCAAAGCAATGAAACCATACAGAAATTTGATGTTGACTCATGATTCATTGTTCCCCCGGTCTAGCCTCGATGAATAACAGAAAGCCTATGGTTGTGTTCCATGCATATTTCTTATCTTTGCCATTGAAAGAATACAATTAATGGAGAGTGGCTCGCTGCCAACGTATGTGAAAATATATAAACATTACGGTCAGTTCCCGTTTGGCTCGCCCTTCCTGCCCTCTGGCCGACAGGTGTGGCCAAGGTACGATTTTTTTAAATTAACAATTTATACTATTTGGCAGATCATTTTGCGAAGTGAGGGGAAATCCCTGACCAAAATTCTATTGATTGACAAGCTCACACACACCTCCTCTTTCCACCAACCTCCTTCCTTTACCGCTTCCGTTAGCTAAGAAATGGAAGAAATAAGTTTTGATTTAAAGTCACACAAGAAAAGACATAATTATGCTGCAGATGTAATCCTTTAAATATCTCCAGCAAATGTCCGTTCAGTCATCCATCCCTAATGTTGATGATTACTTGCAAATTAAAGAGTCTGTTCACCCAGTTTGCTCAGGCCAAAGCCAGCCATCGATTGGAGCACAGATCAAAGGCTGGCTTTCTTTTCATATCTCCCCTTTGAATGCAGCTTTTGCTACGCATGAATGATCATCCTATGCCTAGCCAGCCACGAACGGCCAATCCTTGGGCATCTCAAAAAGAATTTGTGTTTCATCATGACCCAGATCTAGAGGTTTATCAATTGCGTTCTTCCCCCCCCCCTTTTTTTAAAACAAAATATGGATAAAACCGTATTTCTTAAGGGTTCTTCTTCTTCTTCTTCTTCTTCTTCTTTTCTTTTCTGTTGGCCTTATCTGTCTATATCTCAGTCTCCCTTACTACATCATATATTCATTGATTATTCATTTCATTTATCTGCATTGCACTTATTTATTCCGTCTTTCACTCACTCATTCATAATTTCATTCCCCTGGACATTCATTTACCTTCTCATTCACTATCTTATTTACTTCTTTCTTTCCCCCTTCCCTCACTCACTCACTCACTCACTCACTCACTCACTCACTCACTCACTCACTCACTCACTCACTCACTCACTCACTCACTCATTCACTCACTCACTCACTCTTTCAATCACTCACTCACCAATTCAGTCACTAACTCACTCACAAACTCACTTCGTAATGTACAGTGCATCTATAAAAACCTAAGATCGTTCATATTCTGGGCCCTCTAACTTAGAGGGCCCAGAATAGTTTAGTGGTTTAGAGTGCCTTGTTCATATTCCATTCCTGCGTACATATAATCTCCTGAAATGTAATATACCAAGCATGGCATGTGCAGAAATTAAGAGACAGATTACTTCCACAACATTCTTTGACACACAGTTGGCCCAAAATCGATAGACAGCCAATCAATACTGCACTCCAGAATAATGGAACTCTCTCTATTAATCGAAATAGCATCATAATAATTTCTTAGTTTTTCTTACAACTTCTCGTCCTGCAAGCACAAGAATGAGCTTATCTATCTCGTTAAACTGGAGAACTGAATTAATGGCCACGTTGCCATGGTGACAAAATGGGAACAATAAACAAACGAACACTGGGCAAGTCACATTTGGCAGCCGAAGACAACTTATTGAAATTCATGCTTGGACGACTGCTATCAAAAGCGCTGCTATGTCATTTCAACTCGGCTTGCCTACCCAGGAAACTGACGATATTGATTTTTCTGTAGGAGTTTAAAACTGAAAACTCTACGCCAAGATGTATGGGAAATATTCTATGATTATATTGACTGAAAATCCTACTCTGCTTATACTCATTATCCCCAAATTTTATTCATTTTTAATAAAAACGTAAGCAAAATGGATAAGAAATGTGATCAAATGCAAAGCTGATATTTTTATATACATATAATTATGTCACACATTCATTTTATTTTCTCAAGATTAAAAGTTTGGATGATGTGAGAGAAGAAGAAAGAGACTTAGCCAAAGCCAGCTTCGGCGTGACGACAATGGAACAAGTAAGCAACAAATGTTAATATCCAGTGTTAAGACAAAAAATTCACAGAGGCCACAGTCTTTCACTCAAAAAAACTTTATTTCAGTCTTTGAAACCTTGCAACTTTTGGACACATTTGCTGAGAAGCAGTGATTGCATTATAGCTGTGTTTAAATTTGCTGCTAACGAGAATCTGCGGGAACTAGTGAATCAGGCACCTTCAGAGAGATAAACGGTGGATCACAGGAGAAACGATATTATACAGGCTGAGTAATGAGCCTAGTATGTTGATTGAAAAATCGCAGGAGTAAACAAGCAAACAAGCAAAAATGAAATATCATATTATTAAAAATTCTAAGATCCCATGTTAATACTAAACTGATGAGATGTGTCAGAAAATCATATTCACAGGCAGATTACGACTAGTTTGTGTATCTGGCACAGTTAGATTTAAAAAACAAAAACAGCCAAGGAAACTATTCATAGACTGAATAATAAAATAATAAATTTAGCACGATAAAAAAGAAAAAAAAATGGAAAGAGAAATCAACATAATCGTAATAATATTACACCTCATTTTAACAACAAATATTTCATATGTGGCACATTTATACCATGGCCACGCTGTTTTATGTATCCGGGGCAAATACTCTTCGAAGTTTTCGGCCAACCTGAACCCTTTGCAAGTTCAGTTTTAGTTTGTATCTGAGAATACGATGTCAGTATTACATCGACATAAAAATGATGCTGCACAAATTTCACTTTAGCGCTGTCCCTCTGCATTGTTGTTAGCAATAACTTTGCTATTTTGTCCGTCTCTCTGTCTGATATTTTTTACCGCTCTTTCTTCCACCCCCACCCTCCCAACCCAACCACCCTTTTCTTGTTCCTCACCCATTTTAT
>JBCAUA010167772.1:0-21920 GCA_038406235.1 Peronia verruculata | reverse complement strand
CGGCTTGTAGAAGTTGCCAATTTTGCTGAGAAATTTTGTGGGTAGAAATTTGGAATTTGGGAATTTTGCCCGGACAGAGACACACAGGTTATTCTTCCATCTTTGAACTTCCAAGGTTTCTTTAACATGCCCAACATACAGATGGAATCTCCAAAATATATTCACTCTTATCTAGGAAGACTAGATGTCATGCTTCCATACCCAGAAGCCAGGGGACTGTTAAGTCACTTAAAAAATGCAGGTCTTTTGATCTTTGTCCTTCCATCCCCTAATGAGATGACCTGCGAGTCCGCCAGAATCAACAACCTCTCGGATGTGGGTTGTTTTCACCCTGAAGCAGATGCCAAACCACAGAACCACTGTGCCCCCAGACTTCAATCTACGCACGAAGACTAGATTTTGTGCTGTATTTATATCAGCCTGAATTTTGCCATTGCCACTCTGGTCAATTTTCCGACAAGGAATGTGTAAACTACATACCCATACAGTTTAGCCTGGAAAACTTGAATTTCTCAAGAATCGAAAAATATGTTTGAGATATTCATTAGTTGGGGTCTCTGCGATGAGCTTTCTTACAAACGAAGGGAAAAACTGCTAAGGGGACATAACCACGATGGCACTAATGTGGTCCAATCTTAATTGACAATATTTTAGGAATTAATGCCTTTCAATTCATAGTCATCCAATGTCTTTCAGACAGCGTGTTACCACTCCGCCATATTGTGCATGCATTACGTCTTGTAGGCCATGTTTATTCCTTGCAACACAGACAGCTTAATCCACCACCCTGCTCAATTACCACACAACATCCTCTTGGCGATTCATCTTCAGTGAGGCCCAAATTTAGACCTCCACTATACAGTCCACCCTTGCCACTGCAACATAACTTTCTCTTACCACCAACAGCCTGGAGCAGGCAAGGCCAGACAAAACATGGGCCTAATCAGACATTCATTTCAGATCGGGGAGATGACAATGAAGTCACTTGAGAAATCAGTGTTGAGAGTTAAAAAAAAATAGTGTTAACATTACAAAAAAAACATACAAATTTAAATGGGGCAATGACAGCGTTCTGTGAATTCCAGATTAACGTGTTTGAGTTTGCTGTGCTTGGCTGTATGTGTATGAAGAACATGTAAATGTGTCGAAAGAACATGTAAATGAAGCAATAGAAAAATAGAAAAACTGATGAAGGAAAATAAATTAAAAAGAAAAAAAATGGATAAAAAGATGAAGGTAAAAAAAAAAGTACATCAATCGCTACTGTATTTCAAAACTTTTTCTTTTATTAAATCTTAAGCAATACAATAGCAAAATCAACAAAAAAAAAAAAAAAATCCACAAAAGAAAAGAAAAGAAAAGAAAAAAAAACTGAAGAGCATGTCCAATGCATAATATAAACATGTATAAAAGCAGGCAGCCATACAATTTACTCTTGTGTTACAAATATATTAACCAAATCAGTGATCTTCGCCATATAATCAGAATGCTGTCTCACTTTAGATGATACGGTATCAATATTTATGGCATTCCTCTGGTTTGTTTCAGGGTTTCATTTAGGACAAAGATGTTCCTAAAAGATAAAAATTTTGTATATATACATGTACGTATTTGTGAATAAACTTATTTCTACATCATGTAAGCATTGGTTGTTCTTATCATAGTTTGGTGTAAATGGAGATTATACGTGCACTGAGAGAGAAATATATCGTATACATACCTTTTCGTCTTAGTAGAGAGCTATAAAACACTCAATTTTATCTACTAACAATAACAAATAACTTCACAATACCACACATTCATTTGCTGGAAACAAAAGAGAACTTAAATCAATAATGTCAACATAACAAAATCTCAATGGGAGAATGATGAGCAAAACCAAATCAATTGCATTACCTTGTATAAATTACCTCAGATGTCTAATGGAAGTCGGGCAGCTTGAAATACACTTTTTGTGCAAGATTAATTTTTTCTAAACCTGTTTCTCCGGACACAAATGTCCATGATCATCTGTCCACTCAACTGAAAACAAGCAAAGTGAGGCAACCAACTATAATTTAACCCTCTCATTGTCACCTGTCTCTGACCTGCCCAAAAAATATCAGTTTCGACATCATTTCTAGATCATTTTAAGTGTGAGTTAAATCAGCTGTATATGATGTAACTGGAGTGGAAACTGTTTTGAAATTTAGAACAAAGTTTTGGTTTATGCAGTACTGTAAGAGACTTAAAATCTGCTGAAACCAATATAAATTTTATACTGTATGATGTTGAAAGGACTTCTCATAGCAGAATTGTGATGAAATGTGACAGGAAGGGTATTTAGGAACAGACCTTGAGAGGGTTTAACAGGCTGCATGGTTTAATGAGTACCTTAATTACTGGTACTTATCAGTACATCATAACTGTCTGTTTTTAGCATTCCGTCATAAGATATCCACATACGTATACATGTAGATACAGAGTCAAGCCAAACAAAATCCAGCTTTGGTGCACAACCACAAAGAGAACGCACTTTGTTTTCTCATGAGAACAGATTTAATCCTCATGCTGATGTTTTGGCTATATCAAGTTATTGAGATCTGAACTTGTTTAGGAAATTCCACACAAAGAAATACAAACTTACCAAATGCAACGGATTTCAATACGCACATATTAGATCATTTACATGTTCATGTATCATGCCCATTGTTAGGTCCAGACTCATCATATGTAACTATGTATTTCTACAGTTCTGTGCACAAAAATGTAGATGTTCATCTGCTGCCAAATCTACACAACTATTAATGGATGGACCAGGTATCCACATGAACTCTCTCTTTGGATATGAATTTTTCCAAAGGTGAACAAGGCAGCACCATTAATGCATTTTGAACAGAAATGAAATATTTTTACAAAAACAAATATGAAACATTTACTGAAATTTTATTTGCTGAAAATCAGCTAAGTATATTTTCATCTAAAGTTTCACTTCATTCTAAGGGCTGTCCTACACTGCTAATGGATCACTCAAAGTCCTAGTATGCAATGAGCTAAGCATAGAAATAAATAGAATGGTAATGAAAAAGGACATATATATCAATGCAGGGAAACAAAATTTTACAACAGCCACCGAAGTGAACAGGGTTATTTGGGCATATGCAAAGAGGATCAGAAATACGTGCTGTTAATTATTGCTGGTGATGAAACGAGGGAATATAATGCACAAAAGTTCTCATACTACATGAACGCAGTCATAAGATGACAGAAAATTAAGACAACTTCAATACAGGGTCACAGCGAGTTGACAAGAGGAACGAAAAATGGAAGTGAAGAATGTTTGTTTTGGTGTCAGCCTTGGGAATTAGACCAGGCTCCATTCTCTCTTCTTGGAAAATATCCAAAAGCACACATTAGAATGGGAATGAAAGAGATGTTTTGCAATGCTCATGGCACAATGTGCCTTTGGACTGGAAGTTTCTAGACACCATAACTTATGGCATAAGACTATAACTTTCCACTTCCCAATGAAGGATATAGTTCTAATTGTTTTTTTCATTTCCTTGTGGCATCAGCCTCTTAAATTCAACTGGTTTTGTGTGGGATGGCTAACATACCATATGACAGAAATTTATACTGTTGACATCAAAACAGTGAAGAAATAAATGAGGACACGGCCAAACATCAAATAACCAAATATAAATATATAGACATAGAACTGGAGGTTAATTGTCCACAAAAACTGCTGGGTAAGTCTAACTTTCAAAAAGTCCTCATATCAATACACACTGTAAACAAACTTCCCATTACATACAACAAGACACATCTTGTTATCAACTAATGAGAAAATGCACATGTACATGTGATATTATTTTGAATTTCAATGACACATGATAAAACCACAGATAACAAAATACACGAAAAAGTCTGACAGCAATCAGAAAATAGTTTCTGCTGTAGAGGATTTATGACACAGAAATTAAAAAAGAACAATTAAAAAAGATACAAAGAGGTAGGAAAAATCGTTCCATGGCAGGTCCCCGCACATAGCTTGGCATGTGTTGTAAATCACTAACCAATGTTCTTTCTGCACTGAGCTACACCGGTCTTTGAAAGGCATTTGTGATATGGACACCGTTGGTGCTGGAGCTAATCAGCTAAACACAAACAGCATGCCTAACCTGCTCCCAGTTTTATGTGATTATCTAACAACACATAGCTATTGGAAACTGGGGTGAAATGATGGCTTATCTAATGTCAGAATTTAACTCTATGTGTCCTTCATTTGCTCTGCAGCTTCATTTCAATTTCTTTTAGGGTTATACCACTTTGCTATGTCCCTTCAACTATGAGTTAGGCAGATAAGCTTAAAGAAAATATCTCCAATCTTTCAGTGCCATTGACTTCTCACACAGCAAAATATACCCATATTCTGGCCTCCTGATCATTTCCATTTAAGTGTCCAAAGTTGGTAGAAAGTGTGTTGGCAAAGATCTTTTGAAGCTGGAATTCAAATCCTTTATTCACTAATCAGTGCTTGGCTGAAATTGTCAGAATACAAATGGTTTGAATGAATGGGATTGACAAGTGAGCTGTGTTACATTCCAGATGTCACATGTAGTCTGTCACTTAATGAGCTCAGTACATCTGTTGAATAGTACTGGTAGTGAATAAGTGAGTGAATTTTATCAACCATTTTGATATTTTCTGTACATGTGCTAAAAAATGAACCCTCTTCCTGCTAAGGAGATGATTGGAAAAATGTTGGGAATTTTCAATACTGTAAATGCTTTCAATTTGCATATTTTCAAGAATAATCCAAAAGACATTTTTCCAGCCCCTGAATCTTCAGTTCATTCATGTTTGTGAATAACCTTACTTTCAGCCTCTGGTTCACAGAACTTGCATTTTGCCAAGAGAATTTGATAACACAGATTAAAATTTTGCCCTTTTAAAAAACAGAATTTGAAACAAAGCTATTTCCTGAATATATATATTACAAGTATTTAAATGGATATATCAGTAATATAAATATGATATAGTAATGGTAGAAGATTTTTTTTTCCAAAGCTGCACAACATGTAAATGTTACCACATATACACAACAATGAACTAAGGGACAGAGATGTACACATTTACTGCATGTCGACACCAAGTCTTGATATATATACAAGCAGAAAATAACACACAATATGAAATATTATACAAAATATGACCATAAGATGAAAACGTAAAATACACTGGTAATAAAACATGGAGGTTTTCTACAAATGGGCTGAGACTTTGACATTTTCTGTGCTATTTCCTTTTGTGCAAAGAACTAAATGTCTTACATTGTTTTCGAAAGAGCCCCAAATTTGGTAGAAATCACAAAGTATAAAAAATAAATAGCATATTCTCTATAAACTCTAAACCCTGTGAGAAGTCCAAAATAAAAGGCACATGTGTATAATGAAAATTGTTAAAAAATATCAATCAAATTTATTTTATTTTTTTCTCAAGACATGCAAAAGTATTACCATTTTGTATTGTTTATTGATTTTGTTTGTTTTTTTTTTTTCAATCCTCCCTCACGCAAGACTAAAATGGCAAAAACAAAAAAGCCTCATTGTCTTGAGACTGAATGAAAAAAAAAAAAAAAACACCCAAGAAAAAGATCGGCTTTGCCTTTCAAGAAATCATTCACAGACCGAAAAGGCTTCTCCGTCCCCAAATCACCTTTATATTTTTCTTTCCATTCCCACCTCCTTGTGTGGTGTTCGTGATCTTATGCCGCTTGACAAAAGCCATCAATGTCTGTCTTAAATTTCTTACAAAAAGACCACATGACTTCATTCATGAAAGGTCAAGCCTCTTATCTTGTAATATACCTTCACAAAGAAAATGTAGCATAACCAAAACATATATATATATATTTATATAAAACAATTTAGCAGCCCAAATTTTTTGTCCATAACAAGTTAAAAAAACAGGACTCCCTTTTCCCAAAACTTGATATATTTCTGACCAGCGACTTGCTCATGTTGGACAATAAAATCTAAATGCCTAAAGCGGCAGATGGTGGAAAAACCTCTCAAACTGATGTTAACAAACTTTACAATCATTACTTTCTGGTGAGTTAGCTGGCTTAAAAAAAAAAAATTATGTGTAGACCATTTCTTGTTGACATGGCAATTTGGGTATGACCTAAAAAAAAAAAAAAAAAGAAAGAAAAGAAAGAAAATGAGAAAACGTTAGAGGATCCCACATCACTCAGATCTCTCTCATTCAAAATTATTCATCAGCTCTCATTTGAGTCCCTATTCCTGGTTTTGAAAAGGCATCCAATTTATTGTGGTGCTTGGAGACATCTGGATCACCTGCTCTAGTTCCCTTAGAATGATTTTTGAATTTAGCAGGTGTTTGTAGACTAACTTCAAGTTTCAATGCTAATTTTCTTTCAAGTTCTACCTTATTTTCATAGTAAGGAAGGCGAATTTCTTTGTGGTGGTATCTAACGAAGCCCTGATTATGTTCTAATGCAAGATCAAAACAGACCAAAGTAAGTATTCTTGTACATCCAGATGAAACAACTTGGAACATTTTCTTCCGATAATCCACGACAGAACTTGTACTTTGACTTCATGTTTCTGATGAATTAGGTGGTCTTGACGTTAAACTTGCACCGACTCAGGATGCTGGTGATGCAAATGATGTTTTGCGAAAAAATGGATGATGAGGTTGAGAAGAGTCTCGAAGCTGGGTGGTGAAAGTAATGAGCATCTAGGCTGAGATGTGGTGATGGTGGTTGGATAATGCGCATGCTCTAGGCCAGATGTTTATGCTCTGCAAAAAAAACAATGCGAAACATACAATCATCGACAAATAGAAGATAATATTCATGTACATGACAACTGCAGGAAAATATGTCACTTTACTGTAACTGAACACAGAAAAATACACAACTTTCACAAATTCCTGTCCGAGAGAAAGATACCACGTCCAATCGTCAATGGAAGGCAAGCAAACTGATTTGGCCAAGTGACATCTCATTTGTTTCCCATTGGCGAATGGACTGAGACAGAGTATTAAAGTTAACTTTGAAGGACAGATTTTGTTGAACAGCGAGCGGTAGTGTCAATTTTTTAAGAGACAGATGGAGACATTATGGAGACAGTAGAGACATTATATTTGCAGCGTAATGTCTCTGACAATTTCTGTAAGTGAAACTGTTAATGAAAATAACAAAGCGTAAACATAATTTGTGATGTTATTCTGTCCTTGGTTACATTTTCTTGTGCACCATCTTTGTCTACTCTTCATGTACTTTCATTGGAAATTCATTGATTTTCTGAACTTCAAACTGAGAATCTTGGTGTCTTAATAGACTTCTTGTGACAAACATGATTGAACTGATCTGATTCATGTCCATATGTCACCATACAACAATTAACCATACACTCTTGTAGCAGAATGTGAAATTTCACCAAAGTTCAGTAGAGAATTTATGATATCAACTACAGTTGGGCACAGAAAACGGTCAGCCCCATTTAAATTTCCACGTTTTCTTTCTACTATTAACATGGATTTCTCAAACTCGACACATATTTCTGGAATAATTTCATCATCACATCAATCAAATCTTAAGGCCCATTTTTGTCTAACCTTGCTCAATCCAGGCTGTTGGTGATAAGGAAAAGATATGCGGGATTGGTAGGGGTAGGCAGTTTATAGTGTAGGTCTAAATCCAGGCCTTACTGAAGATGAAGCCCCAGGAGGGGATGGTGTGTGATTGAGCAGGATGGTTGACTAAGCCACACATGTTGTCTGTATGGCAAGGAACAATTTTAGACTACAATACATGCACAGCGACATGGCAGAGTAGTGATGGGCTGTCCAAAAGACAATGGACGTTGCCATGTAGATTTACTGAGGGGTGTTAATTCCTAGAATACTGTTAAGATAGGATCACAATAGTGTCATGATTATGTCCCCTGAGCAATCCTTCAATTCCTCTGTAAAAAAAGCCAATTTCAAAATCTCGAAGTGGGGCAATTCCAAACGCATTTGTTGATCTCCAAGAAATTTGAGTTTACTGTGCTCGACTGTACCTTTACGTCTGGATGCCTGTTATGCAATAATTATGGGCTATGTACGACAGAACCAGACTCACTTACGTGAATATTATCAAAAACAACAACAACATAAAACAAACCTCCTCCGCAAAAATTACTCTTAATGAATGAAAAAGTGTACTGATAGAACAATTTATTTTCATGAGCAGACTTTGACATGTTGTGGGGGGAAAAACCAGACTTTACTGTGTGACTTACACTGTATCTCTGATGGCACAACATAGGACCATGGAGAAGATCATGCCCAGGACCTGCAGGTAGAACACAACAACAGAGAAAATTAGATAGAGAAATGGATACGTGGGCTTAAGTAACATAGACATAACCCTTTACCTGCCAATATATGACTTGTATCTTTACATGAAATTCATCTGCTGAAAGCTGTATTTGTATGGAGCCATTGCTATATCGCACAATGAAAGCTGCAATTCATAATGATTAATCCAGAACTGTTCTCATCGGAAATAGGAATTTGCTGCAAAAGATATTTTCCCTTCTTGTACACGTTTTGTTTTTGAGACTGACCCTTTTGCTGATACATGAAAGCTCATGATGGTAAGACTTGTGACATTTGTCTGATGCCCAGGGCATATAAGTCAGAAGTCGCGCCCAACGATTTCAAGTACGGCCATTTTTAACTACATGTATTTTCGACTCGGTTACAAAAATTCCATGAAATGAAAATTTAACCTTTTCTAACCTGAAAAAATAAAATGTTGGTATCTGAGTTGGAAAATAGTTGTAGCTTAAGATTGCCTGGCGCAACTTCGGACGCATTTGCCTTAGGCACAAAACATTTCATAATATTCAGGTGAACCAAAAACAAATGAATGACAAAACTTGACTAGAACTCTCTGTGCCTGAAATTCCTTCCTTACTGTTTTAAATTTTCAGTCTTTTTTTCTAAATCAACAAATGGCCTCAACTTTCACTGAATGACAACTTTCTGATCTAATATTGTCTTCTCACCATTTCCACAGCGAAGCCGATGGCAACTCCAGCGATAATGACCAGATTGCTCTCTACCCACTTGTACATGGCATTTTTACAGGGCTGAAAAGATATAGTATAACAAGTTAAGATTGCATCAAATATAACCATCTTATCGACCGTCAGGATCATGAACAATTATTTGGGAAACCAGAAAGTTGAAAACCATTTAGCAATCTTTTCCTAGGGTATTTCCTGAAAGATGGTCTTGATAATTTACAATTATTCCTTTTCAAAGAAATTTTGCATGTCTTCATTTGATATTGGGTATAAAATTCTGTCTGGTCCTAATATTTTATGATGCGTATGTTCATGTTTACACATACAGTTGAGTCCACACAAACCACACTCTGATAATCTGAATTTCTGATAATTTGAATAAAAACGAAATAATAGATTTTTTTTCCTCTCTGTGCGCATTAAATGCCTCTCGCATAATTCAAAGCCATCGCTGTGAGTTTCTTTTAAATCAAACCAGTCAGTGCCACCACAAAGGTAAAAATTGGCTTTTGTTCTCTCCATGTGATTCCTCACCCAACGCGGAAAACAAAGGAGAGAGCATTGTGGATGGGTGAGAGGGATTGGGCTAATTCATTTACATCCCCATGTATTGCAAAAGTGCCCCCAGGCCATGGCGTTAAGTGGGCCTATGTGTTGTGGGGAGAGGCAACCTAAGATGTTGAGCTATTGATCAAGCATCCTCACTATGACTATGATTACAGTACAGGTAGACATGGTCAAACACGTACATGTACGGTACTATTACGATACTTCGTGTGTCGGCCCTGTAAGGCATTGCGCCTATGCTACTATCACTGTCTACTTAGTTCTAGCACCATGACGGTATATGTCTAGTCAGTTTCTATATAGCGCTTGCTCTTTCGCCTGCGGTTGACTAGCTCTATTTTATGAATAGATCTACGTTAGGGCTTCCTCTAATCCACTGAAAGAGAAGGAAGACAGCTCTTTCCAATGAGTTGAAAATGAAAATGCTGCAGGAAATATAGGTGGGCTGAATTCCATAGCTGAAAAGTATGGCATTCCCCAAATACACTGACGCAATATTAAAAAATTGGGAATATGTGGAAAAAGTGGCAGCCTTCTCTTCTTGTTTTGCCCCATAGGTCATTTGAGAGTTTCCCCTTGTTTCCCTCATTGAAAAAAACTGGAAGACAAACTTTCAAAAATCAGTCCCCTTAGGGTGGTCTCCGCAAATTCGATTTTAGCGAACTCAACATTTAACATACAAGCTGTATGTTGAAATTTTTCTCTTTGAACTGAACTTTCAGATCTAGAGCCAAACATTTTTCAGGTTATTCATTAGTATCCATAGGCAATCCCCTGGTGACTGTGCAGCTAAAGTGAGTATCAGTGTCCCACTATGGCAGCCTGACTAAGGATCACTAATATAACCAGAGGAACTAGGATTAATATTTTAAGCTGCAAAGTCAGTGCCTGACTGGTCTGCATCAGGGGAAAGGCAATTTCTTACACCTCCAATCATCAGCCCTTCCTGTAGAAGCAAAATTATTCACTTTCACATAATATTGCAGTTTTTGGCTGTCTTGGCCTCATAAGTGCCAAGTTCAATTGTTGGGCTGTTTCTCAGACAAATACTATTTTGAGCCAAGTTGAATGAAATCAGAAATGAATACATGTAGTATTGAACAGAGTTAACAAACAATAACCACTGAATTCAAAACTTTCAGCTTATGGATGCTGAACTTGTTTCTTTTATCAATCAGAAATTTCTATACAACGGTGATCTTTTCAAATTCAGTTATAAACTCCTCTTGACTTGACACCTTAGATGGTCGCCTGGCAGACTTTGAAGCATATTAGTATCAGTAGCCAAGGTTAGCTGCTGAGTTCACTGACAAGCTGATTAAACATTATACTTTATCACAAATATTATCTCTTCCATGGTTTTTACAATTGTCACTACAGGAATGAGACTGCTCATATAATGTGGAAGGTTTTTCAAGATATACATGTATGTGAATTCTGAAACTTTGAATCAAATCGCCAATAGATTACAGATGTAACTGTTTTGTTTACAGAGAGCCAGTGCCTGTTTGTTCTAATTTTTTTCTGCTGAATTTAGTTGGAAAGGATTTGAAGATTTACTGGTGCAGTCCCATGTTAAACAAACCATTAAATTAAATGCTCCTTAGAAACATACAGATAACATCTAACACAATGTCCTGTTGCTTAAATCACACCTCTTACTTCACGCATGCATTTCATGAAACTTCCTTATTGACTCTTGAGCGTCTTCCAGTAATATGCAAATAAACGACCACCCACTTCATCGCTCTCACTCATATAAAGAGAAAGCAAGACAGCAAAATAACATGGGCAAAGGCAAACATCTGCCAACACCAGCAAATACACGGACATCTATCACAAAATATACAATCCTGAAACTTATAAAAAAATCAGATATAGCCATCTTGGATTGTTGGAGGAATTAATTTTGCTTACCATTCCAGTTATGACACAGATGAGAAGGTAACAAGCCACTAAGCAACTGACAGAACCTAAGTCACAGTGAGCCACTTACAACAAATGAACTTGTTCAAGCAATTTCACAAGATTTTAATCTCAAGTTTTCTATTATACCATGAATATTTCATGTTTTTTTTTTTTTTTACTAGATTTGTACTTAAGGCTAGCTGTCATGAGTCACTGATCACATGCAAGAAACATGAAAACAGATTCTGGTACCATGTTCTTGCACTGTGTATTTTTAATCGGCAGTTTTCAGCGATCTGGCAACAATTTTTGGACCAAAATTGTGGAGGTTGTATTTCCGTACAATTGAATATTGAGTTTATAATGTCTAACAAATGAAAAACAATGTATGTTATATGAATGACAAAACAATGAAAAAATAAACAAACAAAACAACAGTCTTCAAACAATGAATTTGTATCATGGATAACTCTGTATCATGCATCAGACAAGTAGTTATATCTACTGCATGCAAAGATGAGATATGTTTAGATAATTGACATTGGTTGTTATTGTGAAGAGAGTGCATTCCAAAACATCCACACATAATCTGCAGTACCTACCACTTCCCTTTCAAACAAATGTCCATTTCACAGATAAAGTAAATATGAGTTGTTCTTACCTTTAACACTCGGAGTGGATCATTCTACAGATTTATGAATGTGAATATGTTCTATTTCACGAATGTGCTCAGGAAGTATTTCAGTGTGTCAATAAAACTAAAATTCTACATATTTGATGTAGATCCAAGAGGGAAGCATAAAATCACTGCTCTATGATAATGGCATGATTGTCATGTTATAATTTTCACCACTTCTGAGATATTAAGAAAAAGCTGTTTATGCTATTAGTTATGTAATGAGTTATCCATTCTTTTGGTGCATTTTTAATTTTTTTTTAGGGACATTATCAGTTGCATCAGGGCAAAGGTCTGATTTACGCCATTATCAATAAGCAGTGAGGATAGCAGAACCACTCTGATCACTCTTTGGACTATATTATGTCTATTATACATGTTCGTATTTGCAATCATAAACCTGCAGGACCGACCCACTCCAAACAAGTGTCAACTCAGCTCTAGCCAGGCATGCTGTTTAAACTTCTTTGTCCACATCCAAAATACATCCTTAAGCCATGTCAGCTGTCAGTAGTGTCTCATACTACCAAATGTCCAGCCACATTATTTTTTTCTGGCTGTTAGCTTTCAGTTAAAAACTCTTTGTACATTCGCATAAAACAGCTGCTACAGAAATGTGCTCTACGTTAAGTCTCTTACTGAAGATGTCTTTCCTTGTTTCTCCATAAACAAGCCCACATAATGTCAGACAAGCAGATTCCAATGATGCAACACAAACACACCAAATACTGAATGATTTCAACAATTTCACTCTCACATAAATTGTACTGACAGGTCCTGGTTTATCTTTACAAGACTATTTCTTGGAAGTTCATCATTAACAGTTTGCCCATGTTGATTATGTGATAGGTATATTCTGATGTCTCACTGTTAGGATAGTAAGGCAGACTAGGAAAGGGAGCATTGCGGCCCCCAAAAATGTCCCTATAGCTATGGTTTCCACATGGTTTTCTACCTCTTAGTCTATACCGGGTGATTTTTTCTTGGATCACAGGCTCTTTTTTATTACAGTCACCATCCTACTTTAGTTTTACAGCTCCTTATTCTATCTAAGAGCCTGGCCCTTTACACTTTTTTTTTGCTAACATCTGAGAATGTATTATGCCTTTATTTCTAAGTTGGCCAACAACACATTACGCTTTTCAAACAATATCTTTATCCTTAATTACTGGTGTGTTAAAAAGTCATGAATATTTCCCATTTTGTTCTGAAAACTCTGAATCTGTGCAACTGTCTGTTTCTTCTAATATCTTGTGAAATATGAAAAACACATTATGTTACATTGTTTTTGTATTAAAAAACCTGATATTTCCATAATGGCATGGTCAAAAGCGAGCGAGGAAAAAAAGACGAAATGATGGAATAGGCAGAATCAATCGATCTTTTTCAGTCAAACTAATCCACCAATCACAGAAGTTCAATCTGATGAAGTGTTTTCTCAAAACTGATAATCTCTACAGTTCAAAGTGACCCATTCAACACAATGTTAGAGATGACTTCCATATGCTAGGAATTTAAAACATACTGTGGGTTTATATGGAAAAACCCCCACCAATTTTAAGGGATTGATCAGAATTCATGACTCATTTATTAATATATTAATTTCATTCTTACTGTATATTCTATATCTTAACATTATTCTTTTTCATTGTTGTTACTATATTGTTGAAAAATTTATCATCTTCCTTTTTAGTATACTTTTTTTAAAATCAATTTGATTGACCAACAGCATATAAGCAACAAGTGAGTGGTAAATTCTGGCCCACCTTGGACTTGTAGTGCAGACCAACATTCAGTTGGCATAAATGAAAAGATCTTATCTAGTAGGAGTATGGAAATTCAGCTGTGTTTTGGGACGTGACTACTATAGACCTGTGAGTGGCCCCTTACAACACTGTCTGCTTTTTTCACTGACCGAAATAACAACATTTCAATGCATGCTCATATGGGGGAAGGTTTTCAAACTTTACCCTTCTGAAAATACTTTTAAGCAGATTGTCAGAATTCCAAAGATTGTCAGAAAACTTACAGGTCTACTATTATTTTGTTTTGATAGAAACAAAAACAAACAACTGCTTCTGAACTTAAACCGGGCAAAAGATACTAAGACTTGGAAACAGCAACTTTTTTCTCTACAGTAGAATATAATCAGTGCTATTGTCACAGAAAACAAATATGAGAGAACCTCAGCTCGGTTATGGTTTTTATAAGCTTTTCAACATCCTAGCATGGTGGTTATCTCCTCCTAGCGTGATGGTTATCTCCTTCTAGCATGGTGGTTATCTCCTCCTAGCGTGATGGTTATCTCAGCTCATACATGGAATCATGTTCTTCACAGCAGAAAATAGGTTTCAGCAGAAAGACAAGCAGATGATATGAGTGCAAAGAGAACTGCTCAAGCTGGAGAACCATCTCCTCATAGCATTTACAGTTTGAACTAGATAAATGTGTCGGACAAAAGTACAAGTTGAAGGCACCTGCAGTCCGTATCAGCTAGAGAAATATAGGCTACTAGCATATGTGACAACAGCAGTACCGAACCCATTTGAAATGCAAAGCCAAATGGTTACTGGGCTGTCCTAATTTTCACAAGTCTACCTCTTCGTTTTTAAACAAAAAAGCGCTGGCAAATGATGGTTCAAACAAAGAAAATTATACCCCAGGCTATAATAATATTATCAATAGAGAAACATGTATGTTAAATTTATAACGGTTTCAGCTATATAAATCTATGACAGTTTCCATTCTGAAGCCAAATTTTTAGTAAAAAAGAAATGGGTCAGATATCTAGGAAAAAATAGCAAACTCATGCTACAGCTTGAATGAATACTGAGACTTTAAACAGCTAAACACTTCCCACCTTATCAAACCACACCCATTTATGTGGTATAAATCACAGCAAATGCCGACACTTGCTTGCTTTGGAATGTTACCATTAGCAGATTCTCAGTGGCTGAGACTATTCTGATATGGGTGGAATATCCCATAATCCTTCCCTGATAAACCAAATCTCTACATGGCGAGCGGCTTGGCCACACTACAGCTGATCTCATAAACAATCACACGAGATATCTTTTGGCTCTTTTCAAATTACTCCAACTTTTCCCTTTGCCTTCTTACATATTGTTTTGGGCAGTAAGCAGCTGTATGATGACTCATAATATATTAACTGCTTGAAGCTCAGTGAATTCTATAATGCAGATGAAGAGATTCATACATCAATTCACAATGTTAAATAAACAAGGTATTTTGCCCCCACTACATGATCATTGCAAGATTCGAACAAGCCCATTTACAACTAAAATCCCTGATCTGTGTGCCAGTCAAGAGTGAAACTAAGAGGAACAGCACAGCTTCCATTGGTAAAAACACAAATTCAATTAAAAAAAAAAAAAATAACACTGATACATTTATTTCATTTACAAACCCTTTTCTCATCCTCCTCCTCTTTTGAACCCCCCCCCCCCCCAAGAAATAATGAGAGTCAAAGAGTCACTTTTCATGAAGGATGAAACGACAAATAAAAACAATCTCACAAAATCATGGCTTTTTCTAGGTGCGGAGCAAATATTTCTTTATGCCCACCATCTCAATATAATCACTGTAAATATACAGACATGTCTAGCGAAAAGCAAGGAGAAAAACTGAAACCAGGACATAACTTGACAAGTGGATATGTCACTCCTGGTGCACATTCAGAGCCACTAGAAAGCTCCACTCACCCACTGCAATAAGTATACATTTACCTTTTCATAATCCTCAGGGTTACAACTTGGGGGGACACCTTCGTCATGCTGGTCATAGTCAGACTTTCCATCCTTCCAGCCACAGCAGTGGAACTGAAAGCGGATGTACAAGATTAGAGCACATGGTTAGTAACGACAGAAAGAGCTGGGTGCAAACCATTACCTTGGTATAGTTGTCTACATAGCAGCTTTTTGGAACATCGCCCACGTGGTCGTAGTCCATGTCACCTTCTGTATGCCCGCAGCATTTGAACTGAAAGTGAAGTACGAATATGAAAACTCACATAAAGAAACAACATCAACCACAAGTCCAGTTCTTCCCCAGAATGTAGTTTTGTCTAATATTAGTAATAAGATGAAGAGAGACAATCCAAAATTGGCATTTGATTATAGTTGTCATCTCTGTTATCTTTTATGCAAAGCAGCACATCTAAATATGTGAGCAATTAATATCCCCAATTCATATTCAACAAAGAACAAAAACAACCCAGAATTATCCATCTTGACTTTTCTTTCACATTTAATGCCAGGAAGAATTTTTCAAATTTAAAGCAGAATAAATCAGTTGAAAATCCGTGTAAATCTAGATTTTAATATGTCTCATTTTTTTACCCTTCTTTGTTTACTGTTGATTTGACTGTAATAATGCCGTAGAAATCCGCACTTGGGAGTTGAAATGACTGAGCTGTTGCAAAGTTGTAGTGGAAAAAAACAGTGAAGAAACAAGGTAATTAAACTGTTGACTCCTGAACATCTGCTATGACAAAATTCGTTGTGTATGAGAGGCGATTAGTCTAATTCTAGAACTAAATCAAAGTCAGATCTAAAAATGAGTCTCCTCGTCTGGTAGCTGGAGGAAATAGTGATTCTGTTCTAAAAAAAAAAATTTCACCAAAACCCCACGACTTTTACCGAATTATATATTACATAAATTTAGACTATACGTATCTGCATTAGTCGTTATTTATCATTAACAAGGCTGAATGTAAGCTATGCTTCATAATGTTGTTACTGAACAGTCCATATGGATTTCATGCCTGTGAAATTCTGAAAGCCAAATCTTTTATTAAGATTAAGAGAAGAAAAAAGTATTCGCATACTCTTCTTGACAAAAATGATAAAAAACACATAAAAAGAAACCAAACTAAAAAGAAACAGTCATCAATGACTATTAACATTAAATAGCACTGTCAGGATGATGCTCCTGTTCTATGCCTGAGCTTATGACAAATTTGTGGTGTTTTGACAATGTCTACTACTGCTAAAAAAGTTTTGTGCAGACAAAATTACTGAGCTCATTCTAAACTGAATGAGACTGGTTCTTGACCATAGCACTGTGCCTAAGAATGCAACATGCAAGTTGTTCCATATTTAGCTCAGATATTTTTAAGACCACCAAATATGAAAATGCTGGAAAAATAAGAAAAAAAAAGTGACAGAAAGCTAAGTATATGTATTAGCTGATACACAAAAATATTGGCTGCTAATGAGCTTTTCAACATTTGTCTAGTTCTCTAACTTTACTAAGGTCATGGTTTGGTTTTAAAGTAAGCACAAATTGTAATGATATTACGAACATGCTTCTACTGGGTAGGCCTACTCACTGGAATTAGTCTGCGGAGACATAAACTTGGACAGGATGTTCTAGAAGTTGTGGGTAAATATTTTTATAGTGCAGGGTAAACAGTACAAAGCAAATGATCTACTGATGATTAGTAACATGGTATTGGCTTTGTAAGTTACAATCTCTCTTTCTTCTAATCAATACCAGATAGCTCTGACCCAGTTTACTGATACATAGTAACTTGCCAATCATGGCCTTTGACATTATAAGTTACAACACTAATTTCAATCTATACTGGAGAACTAGGATTTTCCAAAGTTAAAAATATCTGTGTATCAACAATGTAAGGTTGGATAAAACAAGAAAAAAAATGAAACATTAAAAAATCTTCTCTCTTGTCTAAGACACTATATGTGCAAATGCAAAAAAAAAAAAAAAAGAAAAATTATTTATGGAAGAGGAATTCGGACTTTAAGCTGGCATGAACACTCTTGCTGCTATCAAAAAAATGAAAATTTGAAGCACACAAAAATTCACTGAATAGTAACCCTGGCCCTGAAAAATACAAGTGTGGATAAAATTCTTGACCTGCAAATGGCATGACATAAAAATCCCCATAAATATTACAAAACTAGAAAAAAAAAAAAAAAAATCAAGGTCCCCAAGGATAAAAGAAAAGCACGCATAATATCAGAATGCATCTGTACTCAAATAATGACATTTAAAAAAAACAAAACAAAACAACAGAACAACCCTGCGAAAGGAAGCCTTGAAACTTGTGCTGCCAAAACAAAAAACGTTATAATGAAAAAAAAAAAAAGAAAAAAAAGTCATATCAAGATCGTTATTAACACATTTCGCATCATATTTCAAAATATTTGGAAGCCTTTAAAACTGAAAATGCTGAGCTGAATTGCAGATTTAACATGGTTTGGAGATAACATACAATTTAAATTGACCAATAAAACTTTATCAGAGGAGTATCAATTAGAATGCTCATTCTTCTTCTTTGTCATTTCTCATTATGAAATCTCTGTTCCAAAGAAGGAATATTGAAACCTGCAGCAACAATCTGCCAACTAGTCAATAACTGCAGCTCCTCGAGTCAACAAGAAATTTAATTTCAGATAAAAAGATACTTGTTCACTGCGTCTGAGTGACTACATCAGCTATTCCTTTTGTGACAGTTCTTAGTTAATGTCTAGAGCTCAGTGTTATTGACATCACTACTGTTGAGTATAAGATTACAATGTATGTGAATATACAATAATACATATAGATTTATTTCTGTGCGTACACCATAATTATATCTGATCAACTCTTCTGTTTGCATTGATGCATTTTTCGTTTGAAATGGCAAAACACTTTAGCTCTGTAAATTAATAAATGACTATAAAGGCAATTTATTACTATTATTAACATGGACTAAATAAAATAAAAAAAATAAAAAAATCTGAGTTTATTTAGTTCCTGTTTGACAAGATCTAATCAGCAATTTAATGAGCTAAGGTGAACCCTCTAAGCAGAATGTAATTCCATCAATCACTGCCATGACTTGACTTCTTGACAAACCACAGTGGTAGTGAATAACATCATAGGTCATCAGAAATAGTGACATTGATGAAATCTCATACTCAATAACTAATTTACACATTGAGTAAGATCATTAAACAAGGCCCCCCAACTCTCTCTCTAGCAAAAAAAAAAAAAAAAATTGTGGGCAGAAAATATCAGATGATGCCTCTGACAAAAATGAAAGTGTTATCAATGTAAGTTTTGGTGTAACTGCAATGTTTTTTAAATTGAGGTTTAAATGCCATGTGATCTGGTGAAATAACATCAGATTTTACTGATCATGGCCCAAGAGGAGTTAATTTTGAACAGGAAAATCTCAGCACTGAAAACTCGTAACAATTTTTTTTTTCACCACAGTTTGGTAAACTCAATTCTGTTTTCACAATTACTGATAAATCCAAATGTGAAAAATGTAGCATCCAACTCATTTCACCTGATCGCATGACATACATTTAATTTATACAAAACAATTTTATTCCTGAATTTATTCCATATTGCTGGTGCCACATGCGAACATTTCCTCCACCATAAACATTTCTGTAACTTACAAAGCTTTGAACGGAGTCCATGAAGTTCTTGTGGGTATCATCTGTGTAATAATTGTTCACACCATCCTTTAGTTCATCCTCCACATAGTCCTCAAACTGAAAGAAAGAAGAGAAAATCAAAACAACTGGCCAAATAGATAAACATACAGAAAATCTGTCCTCCTTACGTTCTTCACAAACAACAAAGTGCGCGGAAACAATGGGTGCAGATGGGTATCTTTGGGACAAAAAAGACTAGCAGGCAAATATAAGTTTATTTACTTTTTCATCATGATGGCTTGGTATGATTGCTTGTGTTGGTATTTAACAGCACATCAGCACGCTTACAATTATATTGTGCCAGCCGAGCACAGTTTTATCAAAACATCTTAGAGGACAAATTACAGTACCCATATTTACAAACAGACTTTGATTGGCCTTTATCCAGGTGTTTTTGTTGACAGAATATTGACTATATTCCTTCTGCTCAAGTTTCCCAACTGTCAGCCCTTGAGACTGAGCACTTCAGGACCTACTTAGCTTCATGTTTTGTGATACAGGAACATGGATGTTCACTCACCGTGTCTTTAGCCACAGCTGCCCAGATGCCAAAACCAAGGAGGGTGGCAAAGATGATGAACAGGAAGAGGAAGAACTGAAAATTAACAAATACAATGATTTACTTAAACTGCAAAGTGTCAAAGGGCGGATCTGCTCAAAGTCTCACTAATGAACAACTTGACAGTGAGCTAAATTACTTCCCTTTGCAAGTGTATTTTTTCCCTTTCTGCCTAAAACAGGAGTAAGAGAAAATTCTGAACAATTCACCATGTGATGAAGATGGTTTTTTCTCACTGTGATAATTTTTTTGCGAAAAAATATTGTTTTGTTTCACGTATTCAAATAATAACAGGAGCTAAAGTGAATTTCTTTTTTCCCCCTTCTTTTCAAATCTTGTTTTATACTTGTTCTACTACGCAAAGCCTAGATAGGGAGGTAATGTAGCTGTCTGAAAAAATGGATCACTATACTTTACATACAAATTATTTTCAAAATTTTCCAAATAATTTGCCCCACAAAACAAATTCTCAATTCATTTAAGCATTCGCTTTACTTTTTTTAAAAAATCTGACTAAGAAAAATCATGGAAACACTGGCATGAGAGCAGTTTCTTCAAACACTTTTAGGGTTAAAGTAAAAAACTATACCATCGATCTGTCTTCTGAATATTCCAAATGTTCCTTGAACCAACTGTGTACTTTCAGTACTGTTCTAAGTCAAAACCACTAGGTCAAAATGACTTAAAAGAATTTTGAAGAAAATGAAACGCTCTTTTTAAAGTGTATAACATATCTTATCGAAATTCATTTTACGAGCGTATTTTCATTCTTTATTACAAAAAAATAATACTGAGCATAACAACTGAATTATTTCATACTTGGTGTATGTAACAACATGTAGTCTTTGTTATTCTAGGGGATTATACAAGTTTTTACCGGATAAAATATAATATTGTAAAGTCATTTGAACTTTACAAATCTTATCTAATCATTAATATGGTTAATTTCAACAAGTCCATGGTCTGTTCTCGGAAATAAGAAATAACCATGAAACTTTCTGCTGAACTAAAGTTTGGACATGATGGTCTTGTACGGTTTATTGCATATTTTGTGGACTTACATCTTCTACAGTATATGATTATAGGCTGACATAAGACATCATTCATAAAATCTTTGAACTTCAAATCTTACGTATAAGATCTTTCCACTAAAAGAATTTTTTTTTTGGACTCTGGACTTTAGAATTCGTATACATGATGAATGTAAAATTTTTTTTTTACTTGATAAAGTGTTTGGAATCTGGACCTTATACATAAAACAATTTTCAATCTCTGCACTTAAGATCTTATATGTACTTTTAGGGCTTTGGGATTCAGAAAATACCCTCAGAACTTTTGCACATTTTCAGATTTTGTGACTTAGGATCTTAATAGTTAATGTGTTTCAAGGCTGTGGGGCATCAGGCCTAACAAGTATTTCTAGGTCTGTGCACTAAAGACCTCAAATATATGTTGGATCTTTGGATTTCCAACTATGTCTACTTTGAGGCACATGTCAGCCTTTCATGTAGCAAGAAGTCTCTGGTAAATACATAAGAGAATCTTAGGACATCAAAACTTGTGAACCCCGTAAAATAATAATAATAATAATAATAGAGAGTATTTATATAGCACCTATTCCCGTAATTACAGGCTCTAAGTGCTTTACAATCTAT
>JBCAUA010167552.1:3796-15464 GCA_038406235.1 Peronia verruculata | reverse complement strand
AACATAAGAAGGGAGAAACCCCCCCCCCCCCCCCCCAAAACAGCTATGTGACAAAAGAAGTAGTAAAAGCCTACTGTATGTACATTGTATGTTACAGCATGACCATGTATTCAATACGTAATTTGTTATTTTTAAAACGGTAGCCTACCACTGTATTGGGCTGGTCATACACGTGTTTCCTTTGATGTGTTGGCAAGCATCTGATGATAAAATTTTGATGTCTGAAGGAATCTTCTTACAATGTTCACAATTGGTCTCAAACTGGGCATTCATTTCGGGCAATCATTTCTTAGGTGGACCATTCAAATGTTTCAAATACATTGTACCTGTACCATTTTCAAAACCTACCTATAAACACAGTGGTTCTAATGGGTGGACTCCATGACTTGACAGTCATATTGACGACACATTGAAGCCTATCCAGTAAACTAAGGGACTAAATTCTGACATAACATATACATGTATGTTAAAAAGCTTTGGAGAATTTGACATCTATTCTACTACAGTGCTAGAAGTACTTACCTGCATTCACTCATCTTGTCAGAATAGCTTTGTATGATCCAAATCAAAACGGCCTTTCAGCAACTGACCATAATTTTTTTCCATAAAATTATTTAAAAAAAAAAAAAAATACAGACAGGATTCTTTTTCCTATATTTGTCTATCAACGACTGCATGCAAAGATAGTTATTTAAATAGTTACTTTATATGAAAACATTTTCCTGCAAATGTGTGGAAGGAAACAAACAGAGTAGTAAAAATTATGCAAACTGTAAAATCATGGCCAAAAAATGTAACATGAGAACTTTTATTCTAATGACTATCCTGAGAGATACAATTGCAAAGTCTAAAATATCCTACCAAAAAAAAAACATATTATGTAACTGAATTCCACAAGTGAAACTTTATACCACAAAGTGAAAAAGCACATGAACAAAATCAGATAAATTCAAATAAGAACAGTCAAGAAAACCATAAATGACATACGTGCACATGCTGATTTACATGTGTTTATAAAGTTTTTGATGAACACATGGGACACAGAAACAAATATTTTTAATTACTGTACTCGTCTTGCCAATTTTCTTTGTTGATATCATACCTTACCTATTGTATCCCTCAAATTCTAGAACACCCATATCTCCATGGTATGTACATTTTTACATGTACATTTCAAAATTGACGCAGCACCGCACTGCTCTTGCCACATTCTCCCAAACTGGGAATATATGTATAAAAACTTCTTGTGCTATACTGTCATCTTAACTCGGGAAAGAAACTTTAAGACCATGCCATGTGCATGTTTTTTTGGAGACAAATGCAAAGACAAAAATATTCTCTTACCTGTAGTGATGTGACCAGCAAACTAACAACAAAAAAAAAATTAAGTAGGCAACACAAATACAAAAAAAAAACCGAACAATTTTTAGTGTGGTTAATTAATGGCTTTCATATGTTTCATGAAAATTAGTGCTCGAGTGAAGAAAAAAAATAACCCTCAGGGGAGGAGGGAAGGGACTCAAAGCAAATCAGGTAAGTCCAAAAATGAAACAAGACAGTACACAAAAGAAACATGAAAAAAAGAAACTAGCACTGTACAATGTTTACAATGAAAATTTAATATGAGATACTGAAAAAAAAATGTAAAAAATCTAAACATACCTCTGGCAGATAATGAAATTTAAAATGGAAAGTTCATTTCCATGTTTGAAAGATCCGAATACATACAGCATTAAAAAAAAAACAAACAAAAACACACATACAAAAGAAAGATCAGTAGACGTTTACTGAATCCATTTGGCAAAATTGAAAACTTATACATTACTACTGGATGGGTATGGAATAGAAATTGAATTCAGTTTCAAAGAAAAACCAACAAAGCAACAGATAAGATCACTGTGATAGATTGTTTTAGTCTATTTCCCAATGGTCCACAGTCGTCATTATTCACTGACATGTTCTATCTTCTCCTGGAGTTCAGCCATGGCAAACTCCATAGAGTCCTCGTCTTCATCCAGGCCAAAGGTCAGGCCGGCAGTGGGGGAGATTTCTGACTCTGCGGAATGACAACAAGAATAAAAGTAACTGTTCTCACTAGTCTGATCAAGTGTTGCCATTATTATTACTACAATACAAGATCCAAGTTACTTCAGCTCTTGCTATACTCATGAAAATGTTGGCAACCATTGCTGCGCCCCGACAGGATACTATAAAGGACAAATAGCTGAGATAGCCCTCACGTAGGATTGAAAAGCTTAAGAAAACCTCACGTAATTCTTGCAATGTCAGAAGAAATTTTTGGAGTTTCATAATGTCTGTGACAATATTCATGGCTGAAAACGTACAGCGGTATGACAATATGGGCACCACGTTACTACAGGCTGCTGTTTCTGAGGGAAGTCCAGTGATGAGTAAGTTTTTGACTAGACTGAGCCTTGATTGACATATCTAATTACAGGCTTGATACAGCCAATTACCGGTACAGACTACAATGTACTACCAATGAGTGCTCCTGACCCTAACAATGTCAAAGGGCCCGTCTGGTTAGGTGTTTGCTCAATTAAGTCTGCAACGTAATTCTTTTCCAACAAGCTACAAAAGAAACAATCAAGTCAAATGGCATTCATATGACCATACACTGTCATTTCTTACAACTAAACATAAAGCTGAGGTTACATGTCTAAGGAGGGGCAACAGACTGGTTGTGATCCAGCCATGGTCCATATATTCTGTGTAAGTTCAAGCTTGCATGGCTGCCAATTTCAACTTGAATCCAGTAAAGACAAGAGTCACATGCATGCACATCCTTATACAAATTAACGGTTATGAGGCCAAGTGGCTTGACCTGGGCTACATAACAGTGTGAAAATTTCATTGCTTAAAGCTGACATCTACAGCAAGGTGCTTGTCATGTGACCACTTCAGCAATATTTTATACCCAAGTTCTCATCAGTCCACTCACAACTCAGTTTGTTACTTGATATGTGACCTCAGCCTAAGACTTTATTATACTAATTATAGAAATCCTCCCACTCTAGAATTTCCTGTTCATGTTTTTGGGATTGAGTTTGTAATCCTGGCTTCTATATCTGGCATGGCCACCTTACAATACATGACATTGTATGATAATAACTAGAGCAAAACCGACAATCTACAGATGGAATTTTCTCTCTCTTTTTTTTTCCGAACGCTGGTCAAACTGATACTGCGACTAAAAGTGTATGGCAAGTGTGCGGCCCTTGATGTTGGTATTTTGGATGACTAAACTGAGTGTCACTCAAAGAAAACATTTGGTGTTTTGAATGTGTCATTCTATCAAATGTACAATTTGGCTCCAACACTAGCGCGAGTTATTATTGCCCTCAGTTATCACCACCTTTTTCAAAATAACGTCAAACACAGTAAGGTTTTCTTCAGGCTTTATATAAGTAGAAACACAGATCTATATGCAACAGTGTTGTGTGCCAAATTTCATATGGATACATTCAGTAGTTTTTGGTTCCATAAGTCTATTATGGCTTGCAGATTTATAGTATAGATGTTTATGGCACTTGTCAAGAGCTGCAAGACTGGAAGCAAAATTTTCTTAACCACTCTTCTATAAGTTCTATACATGTAACAACTTGCACTGACTCCATCACTCATCATATCCTAGGCCCCACGTACGAGCCATTCCCATGTTTTTCTCCAGCAAAGACTGATGTAAAATGGTAAATCTTGGACAATGTAATCTATGTGAAATGACGGCCAACAAAACCAATGGCCAAAGGTACAGGACAGCATAAATACTACATATATCTCATACACAACTATGGGTCAAATAATAGACAAATGAAAAAAAAAGCATGGAAGTTCAGTATTAAACCATCATCACTATGTTGGAAAGAAGTAGATACAATTGTTCCATGTCTATTTTTTTTTTTTTTTCACTCATGAAAAATTGAAAGGCTCATGTACATTACTGATAAATATATGACCTATTGTCAAATAAGGGAAAATCCTGTAGGTCATATGATACAAGTAAGAAAAGTATGCATTTCGCTGATCTCTCTGATCAATGTAGTGAATACAGCATACATAAATTCACGGCGTACATAAGAACGACTTAGTTATGAGAATGCAAACTTTCAGAACAACTGGTCACAAAGGGAAAATTTTAGACAATTAAAAACTGTAAAATCATAGTGTAAATTAAGGTAGGTCATCAAAGAGTCGGGTAATCAAATATGACAGAAAGCAAATGAATGTTGGGTTTTCACTTCAGATGCTATAGGACATGCTAAGGCTCTTTTTTGTTTTGGTCAAATTTACGTGAGTGTAGATCTGATGAACATGCTATGCATTTAGATATGTTTAACTTTAACTTAACATACGTTTTCCTGTCAAACTCATGGCGAATTGCAGGTAACGAGGATACATAGTATCTTTATTCAAATAAGTTTCTGTATTTCTTTTTAGTGCTCGACAAAGACCTGTCAGTTCTATGGGAGTTCTTAAAGCAGTGGAAAAAGTGCAAACAGGCTAAGGTTAACGAGTCTGCTTTTTAATTTTGATTTCCTGTCAAATTATAGTATGAAAGTGATATCAGACTGAGAAAGCAGAAAGCGGATTCTGCACTGTCATTTTTCCTTTATTCAACAAGAAAAATACTGAAAAAAGAAACTTAATGCAGCGAGGCCATGTTTAATAAATTATTGAGCAATTACAAATTTATTGTAGCTTCCAAGATACAGTCCATTGAATATGACATCATCCAGTGGAAATTGTCATGATAGATTTCAACAGTCCTTACTTGGCAATAGGTCTCATATAAATAAACAAACTGTAAATTTCAATTTCTCCATCTCGTACAGGCCTAAAAACATAAACCTTACTGCTGTAAAATGGGGATTACTTGCAAGTATGACATTGCTGTTTTTCCATTTTCAGGTTGTGACAGATAGTGGAGGAAATCCTGATTGGCAAGAAACATTTGAGTTTGACATTCCGGAAGAAGAGCTGAATTTCAGGTAAGGAGGAAATGGAAGTTATGGAAAAATCATATTTTATCAGGTACCATGGCGTCTTCTTGTGATAATCAGTTATATTAATTCTAAGGGTTCAGAACAATACTATGAACTGTATTATATAAATCTTGAGTCACTGAAAGTGAGTGAAAAGAGAGAAAGTCTTTTCTCTGCTGAATTATATTAGTAGTGCAATTGGCCTGGATAAGTTAGAGTCTGCCAAAAGGCAAGTCTTTAGTTGTACAGATTGTATAAGAGGCATTAAGAAGATGAAGTTTTATTAGTATTGTTATGAGATTACAGATAAACATCATGAAGACCAGAAGTGGAAAACTTAAAGACTTGAAATTTGTGGTTTGCAAGTGCATCTAGTTTGAAACTATGGTGAGGAAAGAAAATTATAGGACTTTTTTTTACTTGTTTTTACTTTGGGGCAGTGGAGAACTGACCAAGGAAGAAAAATGTCTGGTACACTAGATGAACCACAGTCTTGGCGTCCCTATACCAGGCCGAACACCCGCAGTAGGCATTGAAGGCTGACTGTTTACATCACTAGATTTGAAAAATCGTTTAAAAAATCAGTAACAAGAGGCCAAATTATTGACTTTAAGAAAATTTTATTCATACAAACCATAACTTGGCAAAAATGAGACACAAATTAATTTAAACAGATCAATCTAATAAGAACATTCATCGCATTCAAATATGAGAAATATATATGACATTTATAACAATAGCCAAATTAAGAAATGGCCACCAAATCTGTGAGCACCATGCATGCTGACTTCAACAAGAGTCACACGATCTGAGTTTCGCTCACGGAAGTTTCGTCGTCTCAGAATGAAAGTGTCCAAACTATGTTATAAAATTGTTGCAGTTAAAACAGTTTAATTCTGGGGCCATGATTTATTGTCAGCCTTCAGATGAATCCGGTTACCGGGCCTGTTTCTAGGGACGCCTAGACCACAGTGCAAGTTGTGCAGCCTCATAGTTTTTTCAGTGTTTGCGTCTAAATAACTCATTCTTGAATGGTTTTAATCTTCATTTAGTTATCTCCCCTTGATGTTAGTAACATGATCATTTGCACCTTATAGAACCAAATCTCCATATTTCTACTCAGATTTTTTTTTTTTTTTTCTGAACATAAGTCACTAACTATAGCTAAGGAACACAATTTCTCAAGTGTAGTCAAGGGGTTAATTGGTGGTAAATGCAAGAAGTTGGATCACATTGTTGGGAAGAATCTCACAGATATCAGTGGAAAAATTGAACTGTTTTTCAAATATGACAGGAAGAGACAACTGTTGTTCACCAAGATTATCAACTGTACTACAACTTATTTTTGTATGTTCTTTGCATTTGCCAGATACATAGTGCTGCATGTGATAGATGACCACATGCTGGCAGAGAACAACACCCTGGGTCAGGTGATCATTGATCTCGACACTCTGGATGTGGAGAATGGTTATCATGGCAAACTCAAACTGGCTGATCTGGTGAGTACATATGTAGAGATGTACACAAAGTGAGCACAAAGATGGTTGATGGTGTTGATCATACTTTCGTATTTTATCTTCTGTGGGATGTGGAATGCTCTCTTTCAGGTTGATATTTGAGAATCTTTTCATAACATTTCTTATTCAACTATATGGAAATTGAGGAAAGTTTTCATATCAAAATAAAATTAATTCAGAAGTAAAATTTTTAAACTGCAATTCTAAGTAAGTATACTAGAGGAAGAAGTTTATAGATGGATTTTTTTGCTGGAAGAATACATTCATAGCAGAATTAGCTGTGATTAATATGGTTTTATTTTTTACATTGGTTTTTAACATTACAATTTTTCAGAAAAAGCGGGAAGTCAAAAAATGAGTGGTTCATGTTGTGTATTGTTGTCTGGTGAAAACAGCTATATCATCATGTGGTTTTAATGTTTTGGTTTAATTTTAACATTGGTTTTAACCTTGTGTAACTGGAGAGACAGCAAAAGCATAGGAACAGATGTTTAAACTAGAACTTATTCACAACATTTTTTAATACTGAATATTGTTTTGACGTTGCATTTCTAGAGAAACAGTGAGAAGCTGAGGAACAAGCACCAGCAACATGCTGTGGCCCAGGAATTCCGGGAAGCCTTCAGGGCCCATGCCAGTGCTCAATACCCCAGCTTCCTCTTCCAGCAGATGAAAGGTGGAAAGGTGGGTGGAGAATTCATATATGTGACTGAAAAACAGACATCCAATTTAGTTTATTAGTAAGTGTGAAGCAGTTTAATTCTTGGACTATCCTGCTTATATGACCTTATGAAAGTAGGCAAAGAAAGAATTAGTATTACAATTTTGGAGTAGTTTTAACATCTGTGGCATATATATTCGACTTGTTTGTGGATTTTACATAAGCTGGAACACAAAATGTCTCACAGCCAGGCAAAATGAATCATAGCTGTATGTCAATTCTCCTCCTAATTGAGTTATTACTATCACATATAACATTAGTTGCTTGGTTTACTTTCAGACTCTGACTGTGACTTGCAGAAAGGCTGGAGCCCAAGGAAAGGTCAAAATCATGGATGGAGTTCCTGTGTTCTGATCTGTAGATCAAAACACAAACAAGAAGAGAAAGAAAGAACGCAATACAGTTTCAGCAATGGAGATGTGGAAATACATATTACAGAATGAAAATTTACTGTCAGTAAACTTAAATTGCTCTATTTTTTGTGTTCTCATAGACCGTTAGAAAAATGCGTTGCAGCCAGAAAGATTGTCTAGGTTCAAACAGTGTTAATTTCCAGGAATTTTGAATTGTCATTTCTTTGGAAGAAAAATGCATTGGCTCTGCTCATCACATGAAATTGTCCTTTTAATTTGTTCATTTTTAATGTTATTAAGCTTGGTAGCTGTAATAGATGATAAATACAAAGGTCTGCAACATAGGAAGACAATGATATCTCAGATCAAGATGTGGAAAAGTTCCAATTTTCCTACCTAAAAGATAACTGTGTGATATGATTTTGTAAACACTTTACATTCCTTTCCAGAGGAAACAGGTGAAGATGACAGTTATCTTTTTTTTTTCTCAAGATAAAAATGGGAAAGTCTCATGTAGACTATTGCTAATCTCAACACTGAAGTTAAGTTTCTCATAATCTGTACAAGCTGTACAGAAATTGTTATATTAATGTTTTGCTAACCAGTCCTTTAGTATTAAATCATTTATAGCCCTTACAATCATTTAGTGAAAATCTAATACTGAACTGAAATTAATATTGTATCCTCCATCATGCTCTTGTTTTCTTTGTCCCCAAGTCATATTTTTCTCTGAAAATAGGTGACAAAATATTCTTTTTGTAATCTCTCCCACCAGTTGGTTCCATATGAAGTGGTTTAACTCATTCGCTATGGGAGGTTTTACTGTGTGGACTGGAGCTTCCTGTATAGGTTTTTACTTGATCAGGGGTGATGTGAATATTTGCCTGATACGCTCTCAACCTATGTTTGAAATGCATCTTGTTACATATCAAACTAAAGGAAAATGAATGCACTAAACAAAAGCATGTGTATGAGTGAGTTTTCCCTAGGCTAGCAGCCAACATTTGTGCAAGCCAACTGATTGGCTCACCGTAGTGAATGAGTTAAGTTGCTGGCCAGCCAATTAGTTCTGAATGTTATATACAACAACAACAACAAAAAAAAAAAGAATATTTTGAGTTGAATGTAGCTTTGCACTCTTAATGCATTAACATCTAATTTAAAAACAAAATTCATGTAATGAATGCAAATAATGCAAAAGGAAAACAACAATAACTGAAACAACAAAAACAAAAAAAAACCAAGTTGATTTATTTTTCTCATCATTTTATCAAGGCTTTTACCACAGATCAACAACAAAAATGATTTTATTATAAAATATATTAATTTATCAGTCATTTGAATCTCATATCTTAGCTGTGATGAATATGTGCAAATACAATGTATTAGAAACTGTGATTCATTTTATGATATGCCTGTATTTTTTGTTGATCTCTTTAGTGATAAATTTTATTTTAGCAGTTATCAGACTTAGAGAATCTCTCTCTTTTTTTTGTCATTAACTTTGATGACATGCAAAAAAATTATTGGTGTGTGTTATTATGTAACAGTATCTTATGCATAATCAAAATAATCTCTTACGCATAAATGCAAACTGTTTATATAAAGATGTGATATTTTTGCAATTTTTACATTGCATTGTGCATTTCATGTATAGTGACAAGTAATTTTTTTCATGAGATTCCGTCCAGTGATTTTGAATTATGAAGTAAATTCCTATGTGTACAAAGCACCAGAAATTTAACATTCTTTTCAATACTTAATTGATTTTGTTGCCAAATTGCTTGAAAATTTTCCTTTGAAATGTTTTCACAAATACATTTTTTTTCCCAACTTTGTATTATGTACAGCATTTAAATTTCTATAAAGCATATGTAATTATGGAGGGTAGAGCATATCATGAGAGAATTTGTTTATTTTGAGTCTGATGTGATGTTGTCAAATTTTTGTGTTTGACTCTAACAAATTTATGTGCTTAGGAGAAACTTTCTGGATGAGGAAAATTTTGGTTTCAGTCAGATACAGACCATAAAAGGTAAATATCTGCCAGCCATTTAAAGACCTGTTTGGGTCCAATAGAACTTTACCTTGAAATATTGAGATGTATTCAGAGCTACTTTTGAGTAAATAAACATTCACCGGAAGGCTTTTATCTGACATCTGTTCACCCAGGCATTGGCTCTTTCAGGTCACTACACAAAGCAAGTGTATGATGTTTTCAGTTAAATTACCTTGTTGATGATGAAAAATCAAACTCATGCATTTATTATTGTTATGATAGTTTTGCATTTAAATTGTTAACCTTATGTTGATATTTTAAGATATGTCTTGCAACAAGGGCAAATGAGTGGGAAGGTGCCCCAGGCAATGAAGATATATGGCTATTTTTGGTTGTTTTTAACTACTTTCCAACTAAGATACTAAATTTTTTTTTTTCCACAAAACATCAATTTAACCTTTTTATAATCTGAAAAAAATAGGCCTATATTTTGGTATCATAGTCGGAAAATAGTGAAAATGGTAAAAAATGACTGTGACTTGAACTCACCTGGTGCGACTTGCGACTCATTTGACCTGGGTGCCAGACATATATTTGGCCCGGGAGACCAGGGCAGACCTGAGTCCATATAAATTTAAACAGCACAGAAGAGACATGATCTACATGTACGTTCAAGTTTAGCCCAGAGTTTGTTTAGGACAGTAAAACTGCAAAATTATATGGGCCTAGAGTGCTACAGAAAGACCTCAAGTGAATATGAAATGCGACACGATGAAATCAGGTGCTTGTCTAACTGAGCTGACTGGAGAAATCTCGTGTTTTTCAACAGTGAATGAATTTTTAGGAAATTTTTTTTTCTTCACCAAACCATTCTATATCAGTCAAAAAATGTAATAGGCTGAACATAAGTCAAAATATTTTAATTTATTGGCATGGCCTAAGAAGGATTAATGAGGATTTACAAAAGTGATTGGCCTTTTCCTCGATAAATTCAGCTGCAGCTACAGCTCATACCCATCGTCTTCAACTAGCAATATCTCTCAACTTTTACTGAAGATAGAACAAAACATTTTTCACACACAGAACGGGAAATGAATAATCTTCACAGTGGTACCAATAACTCCATATTTTACCTGAGCCTGATTTCATCGTATCGCATCTCATATGTGTCCACACTGTCAGAGAAAAGAAAAATGCAATCAAAATCAGTTGATCCATCCCTCTGGTAGTACTATCTGTTGTGTGCTCACACCTCCATTCTGTGATCTTGACAATGGCCCTGCTAAGACTAACGTTTGCCACTAGCATATGGCTCACCATAATGCATTTTATCTTTCTCAATTTCCTTTACACAAAATTTTAGTGTGATGAAGAGGTTACCTCCATTGCATAGATTTAGGTATAGAAAGAAAATATTTGTACTGATTTTGACTGTACAATATAAAAACATATCAGTGCAGGAAAGTAATTTGAAATAACAGTATGACTAAATTTTGACCTTTCCCCCATCTCTCCACCCCCACCCACCCACAAAAAAAAAAAGATGAACTTTCAAAAATTTTGAGGGGAACATTATGTTTTACTTTTTCTTTCTTTTTGAATTTTTTCTTTCAGCAAATGTTTGGCGGCTTTTGATATGTTGCAATTATTTTGTACAGAATGAAATAACTGTTTACGTTTGGCATGACAATGATGTTTATTCAGCAAAATATATATACAAACATTATTTTTGTAACTTGACTAACTCCTGGGTTGTGTGCAGTCTATGGTTGGCATTGTCTTGTTTTTGTGTTTAGTGTGAATAATTTGTGATGAAAACATGGTGAAAATAGAGTAAAAATTCCTGATCTTGTGTAAACTTTAATTTTAAATCAAGATTTTTTTTTAAGATCAAGATTATTCCAGGTTTTGACATGTACTTTATAATGAAGATAAAATCATTCCCCTATGAGGACATCATTTTTATTCCAGGTGCCGTCACTAAAATTCTTATACATTTCTGCTATGTGCCAATCGATCAGGCCTTAAATGGTGTTTGGGGGGGGGGGGGGGGAGGAGAAGAAAGAAGAGGAAGG
>JBCAUA010167441.1:0-21932 GCA_038406235.1 Peronia verruculata | reverse complement strand
ATTTTGGTTCTGTAAAGCGCTTCGAGCCCTACGGGGGTGAGGTGCTATATAAATGCCCTTTATTATTATTATTATTATTACTTACACATGCAGGAGCTGGCCTCAGGGAAACTTGGCCTGTTCACTTCCTGCATTAGTGTGTGTCAAGTTTCACTGTAATTCAAAGAGCTCACACTATTTTCTAGGGTGATCTCTGATGACATCACTTTAACAAAACAGCCTGTGTCTGTTGTGCCAACACTGGACAGCTGCACGCCATGCTCATGAGGGCTAGACCTAGACAATTATTGCTACACTCGGCATCGTTTATTATGCACCATGTATCAAAGAAATAATGTGGTAAATCTTTTCTTGTAAACAAACGGATTCAGCCTTTTTTAAAAAAATTTTTTTTAATGGATCATTTTCAAACAAGTCAAGGTACAATTACATAACTCTTACAGGTCTATTGGTGAAGAAAGATTACTGTGAGTTAATGATGTTTCTTAGACAATTTCTGAGATGTTTCCTGCATTGGTTGTTTGTGTAGAGGGTGCAAAAGCTGAGAGGGAATTATAGTATTGCACAGAACTTTCCTTTGAGTATCAAGTTCGAAATCTCCAGGGAGAAAATAATCACTTCAAACTCATGAAGTTTTTGTTGATTTTTAGGGTTGTCCATTTGTGACCTTGTGAAATGCTACGCTGATCCACTTTTGTAGTCTGTCAGGATCAGAGAGAAAGGAATCTTGAATAAAAAGTTGTAAAATAAGCTTACATGTTGCAGTAACTGACTCATAGTTCATTCTGTCTTCAAACTGATTGGATATACTGCAAATGTATTCAGGATATTAAACTTATATTGAATGAAACCATAATTTTTCTTATTGCATAAATGTTTGTATATTCCCAGTTTGGACCAATGGCTGACTTACCTATAAAGATAAATTTTGTAAGCCCTTCTGTAACATGCATTGTGAGATATTTGATTTGACTCAATGTATTAAGTAAAAATAGGATTTGAGCAGAGTACCTCACTTAGTCCTGTAGTAGGTTTTCTGTTCTTTTTTTTTTTTTTTTTTTAACAAAAATACATGTTCAAGTGTAAAGTATGTACAAATATTATTATGCATGCTTTCCCTTGTATGTGAGTACAATGGACAGGTTAGAAACCCATCAGTCCTGACAAATGGTCAGTGATGGTTCCACTGTGTTCACACTGTAAGACGGTCTAGCAACAATTAATTTAAAATCTAACAATTTTGAGTTGTGACTAATTGACTTTCTCATTCTAGACCTAATGAAGGTCAAAGAACACAGATATTGTCTATTTTAACATCATTGTTGTGATATGGAAACCCTGATGAGTTTTTTTTTTTTTTTTACATGGGTTGGCACAACCAAAAAGCATGTGTGTACACCATCTTTCTTGCTTTAATTTTGGTAAATCACAGAATGAAAATGGCTAGACAGGACCTACATCTACACTAGAAACAATAAAATAGATTTTTTAGTCTTAAAACAATGGACAAGTAGTATCATGGGTAGCAGTGTAGTAGGCCTATTTGCGTTTGGCAGGTGCGCTTTGAGGTCTGTCATGTAGATGTCTTGCTCTCAGAGGCATATCACCTGTCACCTCCATACTCAGTATGTGTAGTGCCGTCAGTCCACTCTCCAGTATAGTATAGCATAGTATAGTATAGTACAGTATAAACTCCTTATAATTGAAGAGCGTTTCTGCAAAAGTGGGTTCAGTCCACTTGTATCACTAATTTTAACTACGTTATCTATCGTGCATTAAAGAGAAGGAACTTTCTATTGAACATTTCAATTTCCTAAAAAGACACTTGATCCGCAAGTGACAGTTTTAACTTTTAAATCAGAATCCTCAATACTAGGCCACCTTAGTGACCTATACCATTTTCACTAAGCTCATCTTCAAAGTAAGTCTTTGAAAGATTTTTTTTTGTTTTTTCAAAATCACAGAAACATAGATAGAACATATTAATTTTCATCAACATTAATAGATCAGTTTAGCTGAAAATCCTACCAAAACGAGCTCAGTCCAGTGGTTTTGACAAATCTTAGATTTAAAAATCATCACAAAAAAGCGACTGTTATGCAATCAATATTTCAGGCAGATTTTTGTAACTTGGACTATGAGTAATGATATTATAGAACTTCATATCTGCATTAAAAAAGTTAGAGTAAAAGATGCTTTCGATGCCTACTTTTTAAAAAATGCTTGAAAATAAAAAAATGTCAATTATCTCAAAGCTGTCAAAAATGGACTGAACCCACTTTTGAGAAAACACTCTTCAAATGCATTTGTAGTTCTTAATCTACACAAAGTTAAAGGATGTCACTCCAAGAATGTGAAATCAGCTGATAATAGTGATCAATAGGATAGCAACTCAGAGGGACACAACAAATCTGCTTGACTTGTTTGAAGATAATACTGATAATCACGACAGCAAGGGTGATTATGCTTGCAAATTAGATTTAGACCCAGAATATGTTCAATTAAAGAAGAAATAGAGGAATGAAACCCAGTTTGATGATATTGATTTAGATTGATCTAAATTTAACTCTTCTACTGTCTCGTAAGGCAGATGTAGGCCCACATGTTCATCTACTTTGAATTCTAGTGCTAGAAGTAAAGACTAATTCTGCAATAGAATGTTGACCTAGACATATTAGGTGCATGAAAAAAACAACGGAACATTTGAAATTTTCAGTGTCAAAATGGTTTATTTTCATTGAATCACCTAACACGCTGTAAAAAAAAAAAAATGTGTGTGTGTGTGTGTGTGTTTGTGTGTTTGTTTGTTTGTTTGTTTGTTTGTTTTAGAAAGAACTATAAAACTGTTCGTGCCTTATCATTTTCCCTTGATATGAGTAAAGATCAGTTTAACTGTGATAGTCTGTAAAAGTTTCTTTGAGAAGTGCGTGACTAGTTTTGTCTGTGAATTTTCAAAATCCTAGTAATGACAGGCTTGTGTATATGTAAGACTAAAAAATGCTCAGGCTGGAGTGAGTCAATCATACTTGCTATAAGGATCTGCTCACCTTGTTGCAATATTATCTTTTCAGATATCCCAAGCCACAGCAGGACCAAGTCAAGGCCAGGGAGGTACTGCATGACACAAAAGTATCTTGCAGACAATTGATAGAGTTCAGATTTATATAAGTGATTGGGGAATTTGAATTCTTAAATACTTTAAGTCTTTAAACACTTACTTATAGCTCTAGACTTCAGATTCTGTCTTAAAAGTTCATAATTTTAGAATGACATAGAAAAAAAAAAAAAAATTAAGCCATTTGGTCGAATATTTAAAAATTATGGCTCTGTAAATGGCACTGTTATGGCTCTGTAGGAAATTTCAACAATTCAGTACAAAAATAAAATTTTGTGCAGGAAAGATTAATTTGGAAACATGGTGCAATACTGAAAATGAGAATAAAACTTTTCATAAAAGGTACAATTTGCCATGAATGGCAATTCAAAAACATTTTAACCCTTTATAATAATATAATTGTATCTGGGCCTTTTATAATAATACAGTTGTATATGGGCACTTCTAAACTAGTCCTCAGCATAATGTTAGATATATTCCACATTAGATTAGCCCAATAGCTTGGATCATTTTGAATTCAAATGTCTATATTCCAAGTCATGTCTAGCCCTTTCCTTCACTCATAGCGAGACTTCTGTTTTGATCCTTTTCTCTCCATCTCTCATATGTGATAACTATTCACCATTTATGGTGATCTGTTCTCCGTCATCATCAGTGTCCTCTTCTAGATCTGTGGCTAGATGGAACAGCTGGCTATCCGTGCTATATTATCCTGATGGTAAAGATGAGGGCAGAGCAGGAAAATTATCATGATACAAAATTCAGAAACTTAATGATTCTCCGTTTTTGCTCAGTCTCACTGTATGCTAAAGGGATACGTATAACAAAAAAAAAAAAAAAAAGGACAAGAAAAAAAAGACAATCTTATTCCATAATAAAATCAACTGATTCTGTCATATTTGCAATATTGAGTAAGAGTAGCATCTCTTTTGCTGTCACAAGATCAGATCAATGCATTGGATTACCAGATTCGGTCATGGAGACAAATTAGCATAATATGTTTACATTTAGGTCAAGAATTGTCAGTTTCACAAGATATCAACCAGCCAAAGTATAGAATAATTTCATTCCAGTCTTATTGTAAAACTTCTAGTGCAGTGGATGACTATTTGGAATATCCCAGCTTGCCCAGTTGCAAATCAGAGTAATTAATATTGAAACAAGTCATCAGAAGCCTTCAAAATTCTTTCGTCTCTCTCTACTGTTCACAAAAAATGAAATGAAATGAGACAGAATTTCATAGCAACATTTAGTTTTGTATGAAGAATAATGAACACAAATCATGATACAACCATTCACTCATATTTGACCACTGTGAACCTATTTTAGCTTGTTATCTTGAAATAGCTTTTTGTGTCTTTTTCATTTTGAGCTTGAGGGTCACAGATATGTGCAAAAAGTGTAAACATTGAAGTTTTTTTTGGCAAAACCTCATTTTAATTTGAGTTTAAAACAATTTTTTAAACTTCCTGAGTTGACACTGTATAGCTCAAGGTATGAATGCCTCAGTAGATAATTGTTTTACTCTGTTGGCAGATCAATCTTCTCTTTTAAATTAAAAAGGGAAAGTTTGGACTTGACAGATTGTGAGCTCATCTGTATTTTAAAATTTTTGTTGTTGTCATTCAGTAATTCTTTAAGGGAGAATTCATCTTAGAAATTTCAGTGGATTGACACTCAGTACGTCATTATTATTTGGAGTATTTCTTTAACATTCTATTGTTCTTTTTCCAGACTCACAGTGCTTTCATCTTCAATTCACACCATCTCAGCCTGATGATTCTAATATCTATGGTATGTTTATTAGAGTGTTATAATTTTTAAGGATTGATGAGGATGCAGTTTTAAGTAACAGTTAATTTTTGAAATATAGAGGGGAAAATTATTCACATGTTAGAAATACCTGCATATTAGAAACTATCAAGAGGGGTTATTTTGTAGGCAAGTATCAATGCAGTCAGTATCTGATTTTTTGGGGCTCCATAGTCATTGCTATTTTCTTGCACATGTTATGAGCCATCAATATCATATAAGCTCTGTATCTGAGATTATGAAATCGTAACTTTTAAAATGCTTTCATAATCTTTTAAGTTAAAGATGCTGAGGTGTGTCTTATTTTAAATCTAAGAAATTGTCAGAACTTTAATTTTTGAAACAAAAGTTGTTCTTTTGTGGTGTTAAAGAAATGTCATGATTATAAAATATGTTTTCATAGTTCCTCAATAGTTTCATAGTTACTTTCCCTTTTTTTTTTTTTTTTGTGTTACATGACTCATTATGATCTAGCTGAGGACAAAACAACAACAACAAAAATAACATAGCATTGTGGAAGAGTACAAATGGAAGTATTCAAATAACTTTTAACACTTAGAAATGAGTGCATTCTCTCCCTCTTGACCTTACAGCTGCTACCTCTGTGCCTGAGCAAGATGTAACTGATGGAAGGAAGGAAGCTGTCCAGTCACCACTGAAATTAAGGTAAAGTTGATATGAAGCTATGAATGTTGTCTGATGAATATAGGTCATCTTTGTCATTATAATCTAATTTCAATCTATTTTGATTTAATCCATTATACTCTGAAAGATTTTAAACATGGGTATTCCCCTATCAACAGTAATTGTAAAATGTGAAACTTATGCTTTGGATTTGTCCTCAGAGGTGAAACCTCACGAGCAATATCTGAAGGATTACAATCAAAGCCATCATTTCATTTACAAAGTAAGTATAAATTAATAATGATTTATTTCTCTTCACATTTATATGAATATTTCACTTAAGTAAAAATAGTTGTGCAAGCATTTTACTGCATCAAAGTTTGAATGTCATCATCTATGGTACCATGTTTTTCATAGTATCCCACTATAAATGTTATTTATGTTTATGCTATAAACACGGATGTCAAATTTCCTACTTTAGTAGGATTTCCTACTATTTGGCTGTCAGTAATTTTTCTGTTGGCCCCAAATCCAGTATTATTTACCATTAACGTACTCCAGTTTTACGACTTGCTGACGAATCAACCAGGAACTTTTCCTACTTTTGTATGTACACAGTTTGACATCCCTGTATAAAATATGTCACAGCAGTCATCGCTCTCAGTAAGATAACTGTTCTGATGTTTGGATGTTTACATTGGTACAAATATTGTGAAGTCACTGTTGCCACCTTTCATGCATCCTATTTTCTCACCTACACTCAATGAATCAAGCTGTCATGGACATCTGTCGTGATAAGCTCTGGCTTGCTTAGTACAAGTTACAAATAGATGTAAAAGTGGTCATGTTGAGCTCATAAATTATTTTCATTATAAGCACTTTGTTGTGTATTCATTGCAGAGCCAGCAATGGACACTGAAGATAATATTGGAAGTGATGATGAGGAGGAGAGCAGTGTCAGTGTGTTTCAGCGGGTAAAATCTGGAAACACAACACCACGAAAGATTCCAGTAATTAGTGAGGACAGGTTTGTGTCATACTGATCTTAAATAGACCTGATGAACTAAAATATAACTTCTTGTTGTTTCTTAAGATGTGTACACTGACACATTTACTAAAATGTAAAATATAGTTAGCAGCTTGGTCACCTCCAGTTTGATACTCAACACTGCTGTAAAATGGGAGAGTATTGAATAATGTAACATAATTTAGTCTCATAAATTATTTAAATGTTGTTTCTTGTGATACGATGTCAGATAACACTTAAAAAGTGTGTCCTCTATGTTGGCAAGATGTTTTCTTTACCTCCTTAGTGAAGAAATTCATCCCAGACCAGGACCTGCTGGCTTTGATAAACAGTCTGAATTTTTTTCTTCGCCAAAGCAGTCAGGAAAAGGCTCAAAGTCCGCTATAAAAGCACAAAATCCTGAAAGAACCAGAGGAAAAATTGTCATTGATGTAGATGCATTAGAAGACTCTGAGTCTCACCAGAGAAATGTTGAAACAGCAACAAGCAAAAAAGGTTCAGTATCTGTCAGCTATAGAACAGCAGCAGAAGAGCAATATGTAGGCAAATCAGCCCAAGCGAGTTTGATTATATGTGAGGAACCAGAATCCCAAGAGGCTCTAGGAGAGGCAACACTTTCCTATGAATATGAGGGAAATGAACTTAGCAAGGCCAATCATCCCACAGACAAGTCACCAGAAACAGAACAGGTAGCAAGTGATTCTTCTGAGAGGCAGGCAGTAACCAGTAGTTTTGATGAGTTGATTAATCCATCTCAAAAGAGAAATCCAGTCAGTAAAAAAGATAGCAGGAGCCATCACTCTGATGAAGAATTTGGTGGTTTTGATCCCTTTGATAACCCCACTATTCCTGACAGCACAAGCAGCGTGAGAACTGCGGATGTTACTGCTGGCCCCTCTTTAAAAACCGCAGACCCTCAGTCTAAAACAGTAGAATCTATGGGCAACAGCCACAGCTTGGTAGCAGCTCAGGTAGCTTCCAGAAGTGGTCAACCTGAAAGTGAAGGATCAAAAGAACTCACTTTGACTGGAAAATCCAAAACTGCTATGACTAGCAAGGGTGAGATGGAAGGCAGTGTTCATGCCGATCCTGATCATGCCACTGGATTACCAGTTCTACCCAGTACTGGGCATACGGGAGATGAGAGTCCACTTCCCACTTTAAATGAACGAGTTGATGCTGATATTAGAAATACTACTTCAACAAGATGGCATAATATAAGGTAGGATTCTTGTTCCTGTACATACAAATCTTATGAGAAAGATAGCCTCAGATGTAAGTCATATATTTTTATTACTACTTATTCATATGGTAAATATTAACTTCTTGAAAATTGAAATGTAAGCACCAAACTGGTTAAAAAATTTAGATTGTCTGAATTTGTACACATTCATTTGATATAAATTTAGATGCAATCATATAGAATAAAACCATCTGCATTTTTCTGTTGTCTGAGTAATTCTGGTTGTATTCTTTTGACAGTGAAAGCAGCGCAGCAGTACATTCTAGGTCATTAGACCCTTATGCCTTCCACGGCTCACAATCTCAGAACTTCGGTGATGTTTCTACGTTAGCATTGTCAGACCGACCTCAAACTCAGGTGGCTACACTGAAAGGGAAAAGACGTCCTGTTAAAACTATGAGGAAAGTGTTGAGGAAAAAAGTGTCATCAAAATGTGTAAGCTGTCTTATCAAATTATAATTTAAACATCTATGTGTAATGCTACAAGAAGAGAGAGAGAGAGAGCGTGGATAATAAAGCAGCCAATGTTGAAAATGTTATACTGATTTTACATTACTTTTGTTTCCAGCTTCTATTGAATGCCTGCTTTTGTGTGTGTGTGTGTTTTTAAAAAAATTATTTATTTATTTTTTTTCGATTAATGATAGCAGTAGGCTAGGTAGTACTCTCAACAGTGTACAAGAGGATATTTAATCACATTCTGTTTCCATCAGTAAACTTCTGTAAAATGTGTTCTCGCTTCACAATCATTGATCTTCCCTTGTTTTAATTTTGATACAGCTAAAGTAACTCCAAGTTACTGCTATTTGTTTTATACTATCTAGGCTGTAGAAATTATTGTTTCACTCCAAAGACCATCTAAAATTAGGTTTGTCTGTCAGCAGTGTTTCACTATATTTCTGTCTTCTCTCATTCAGAAAGACAACCTGTATTTTTTTTTATATCAATAGGAAGAAGAAAAATCATCATCAACAGATAATGTTGTTGCTGACAATAAATCCGAGTCAAGTCGACCCCCTCCTAGGCTGAGATCCTCAAAGAAGAAACAGCAGGAATCTGAAGTAAACTCTAACCAGCAGGAACAATCGACAGAGACAGCTGAAATCCAAAGAGAAACCTTTACTGTCTTGCAGCCAAAGGATCATTTCAGCAAACCCAAAGGTCCACCTCCTGCGAGAAATGTTTTGGTCACTCATAATGGTATGTAAAAGTTATCTAATTATGGACATTGGGCACAGATCTGGATATTTTGTTTGTTTTGTTTTTTTGGTTAAAGAGATTCCATTCAGTATCCATTTGAAAAATTTGAGATAGATACAGAAATGAAATGTCAGTGAGCTGTGCATTATCTTTGTCAAAATAGAAAATATTATCAACTTGATTGAGGCAGTTTCATCAACCCCTATATTCTCAAACAATCTTTTGGATGGAGTGTGATCAGTAATTGATACAGCTTTTAAATGTTATGACAATTGCAAAACTACATTATATTAAAATGTCTGCATACGCAATGTGGAAAATTCAAATGGGAAAAGAAATTCAATGATTTACTCTAATGTTGCCAAAAGCTGTTGCATTGGAGAGTTTGATTTAGAGGTTGAAATGATCATCACAATGATAGTGTTAACCCCCTTAATACCTGCAAAATGTTAATTTACATCATATTATTGCCCAACACTTACTGTAGTGATTTAAATGTACGTCATGGAAAAAAGGAAAACAATAGTTCATGTGTATGTGCTTGAGATACCCTTACCTAATGAATGAATGGCCATACAAGTCTCCTGTTGTGAATCCTAATGCCGAAAAAAAAAAAAAAAAACTTAGTAAACAGACATCTTGTTCTTGTCTTAAGAAGTCAGTTTTTAGGGTGATGTGTTACTACTCATAGTACTGCTGACTACAATGCATTGGAGAACTCAGAGTAGGTCAACAGCATTTACAATGGCAGACGACTTGAGCCTACGTCTACTGGAAGATGAAATAGAAATGGACAATTTTTATTTGAGATCAGAGATCTTTTTTATTATGGTGATTCCACTGATTTATTCATCCCAGATTCTGGCTCAGAATATGTTCTGTCGCTGATCGAGATGAACTCAGAGGTTTCAGGTCGCAGTGCTAGATCTAAACCTACAGTACAAACAGAAAACCTATTTCTAGATCTAGATCTAGTGAAGAAGAAACTGTAGATCTAGAATCCAGTGGAGAAAAAAATCAAGGGAAAGATGTAAAACAGGCACAAGGGAAGCAAGACAATGAATGTGCTCAGGTCTAGATCTGGAGGTGGGCATGGCAAACAGTTGACACATGTATCTTCTGGTGCTGCTGAACAAGAAGACCGTTATTTTGCTGAGGTTTCATGGGACTCAGACTTAAAATAAATTAGCAATCATATGTTATGGAATGTTGCATTTGAATGCTATGTTCTAATTTAGGGAAAAAAACACATTTCAGTAGTTCACAACACGAGTTGCTGTTTTTTTAATGTTTTCATATATGATCTTGATCTTGACCTTGCATATTTCTGTTTTTGATATGATGTAAAAGATATATATATACTTTTATGGAGTTTACTTGTATAATGAATATGGCACAGTAATTTCAGATATGACACCCCAATCTTGGTTAGTTCATGGGATACAGCATAACAAAAAACAATAGGGGCATTCTCGAGAATGAAAGCCTAACATGCTGAAAGGGTTAAATTCAAAGTGAGAAAAAATATTTGCTTTGAGTCAGATAAATTTTTCTTTGGAAAAAAGTGTAGACACAGACTTTGCATTTTTAAAAAAAAAAAAAAATTTTTTTTTTTTTACACCTTTCAGCCATCGGGGGACAGCTATCTCTCTCATAGACACACACATGCATATACACATGCATACAAATTAATGTTTGTTAGTGATGTTGATTATGAATTATCAGTGGGTATATAATAGATATGGAGTATTTAATTACCCCTTAATTGCTGCTCAGAATCAGATGTTAGAGCAAATGAAACTCAGCTGATCAACAGAACAGAGGAACATAAGGAATTGCCTAAACATTCAAAGAAATCAACTGTGAGCTTTTCTGACACTGTGCAAGGGGAGGTAAGGCATATTATCTGAGAAAAGAATGAAATCTAAGTACCAAGGAGCTTATACTATTGTACTGAAGAGCGGACTGATGACATTGCTTGTGCACAATCTGGAGCCATGCCCATGGAGGCAAGAAACCTAGTTAATGTTAACACTTAACGCCGTTGTTGTTATGCTGCCAATTGTGAATTATTTCAGAACTAAACGAAACTCATATACAAGGTCTGTGTCCACGATTCTTATATTGGAATTCTTCACGAGTAGAAATCAGAGTATCAAGAAAGTTTCTGTTCCATTTTCTGTTCTGATTTCTTCCCGGAGCTAACCCTGTGTTTACACCATTCTAAATTATCCCTCTCTGGCACTCCCCACCAAAATGGCAAAAATCATGCATTTTTACGTATTCATTTAATATTTCAACCAACATTGAAACATATCACTAAATGGACGAAAACTGAGACAGTATGAAAACAGATACTTGAAGGCGTTTTGCCTTGGTCGGCAAATTTGACTTAAACACTGTTAACCTACCGTTGCCAGCAAGGCCTAGAGCTTGGACAATCCGTTCTAGGGCCCATGCCGTGGTATCCTTGTTGTGGTACAAGGCTTCTTTTGTCCCACAGTACACTTTCTGCTTTAAACAGTTCAATAATACGATCGCTCACTGCTTAGAAACAAAAATCAGAAACGGAACAGTTCAATTCTGACTTGGTATGTGTGCAAACGAAACGGACTTTCCGCAGAGGTCCACGCCTAATATAGAATTCTGATGTAAGAATCATGGACACAGACTTTATAGCAATACTGAGTCTAATCCCATGGCCATGGCACCCAGTATTGGCATGCTAGACAGATGGTTTTTTGTTAAGGTGACGTCATGTATCAGCACTCCAGTATAACAGTATAATCTCCTTTGCTGAATATCCATTTTTTTTTTAATGACTTTAAAAAAAAATGCATTCAGTTTTGTATATTTATGTACATATGTCTTGCGTCCAGGACAAATGAGTTGCAAATTGCGCCAGGTGAGTTCAAGTCAAAGCCGTTTTTTACCGTTTTTCACTATTTACCAACTAGGATACCAAAATATATATATATTTTTTTTTTTCAGATTAAAAAAAAGGTTCAATTGACGTTTTGTGCAAAAAAAAAATATTATATTAGTTGGAAAGTAATTAAAAAGGACCAAAAACAGCCATGTATCTTCATTGCATGGGGTGACTTCCGACTCATTTGCCCTGGTTGCAAGACATATAACAAAGAAAGAGGTCTCTTTAGGAAAAGAAAATCAGAAATTCATGCAGTTAAGATTTTTAGAATGTAATATACCCAGTGACCAATTATATGTAGAGATCATAAGTGGAGAGGATTTTTAAAGTAAAAGTAAAACTGTATAAATAAAACACATGCTTTTATTTGTGGTAAAAATACTGAACATGACATTGGAAATGTGTGTTTTGCCATACGTTTATGCACTCTGTTGACATATATTTTTTATCCATTTTACATGATATTACACCCATGAACTTGATGGTCTCCTTATGTACAGCCTCCTGCCTTGGTGCGAGAGCTGTCTGACAGTTCAGAACATGAAGTAGAGAGGACTGTGGTGGAGAGAATCATGACTGTTGTAGTTACAGTGACTGAGAGAACAAAGACTGAGGTGTACAATGCCAAGGGAAAGTTGGTGCGACGCTCTGAGAATACGGTGCGAAGCTTGAATTAGTGGACAACATAGTTTTTAAAAAAACCTATGCACCTTAGAGATTATTTAATGTAACCAGAAATGTGAGAAAACTACTTTATCCTAATATTTTCTTGGAAAAAAATGCCAGGATTGGCATGTTTAATAACAACAAATCTAGCTTGTCTAAACAGTTCTTTCGATTTGGTAACAATTTGATGTGTTCATGTAGGATTTGATGATTCCTGGCAACTACAAATGATTAAAACCAGAGAAATGATTCAGGAGAAGAAGAGATCCTGGATTTCTCTTACATTGTGGAATTTTTAAAGCAAATTTGAGAGTATAGTCCTTTTGTCTATAGGATTCAAGCAGACTAATTCATCAGTGAAAGGTGTCTACTTTATTCGAGTGCATAGTATATATATTTTTTTAACATTTTGTTGATCGTTAGTGTACATGTTTCACATGATATGAACAATATGATTTGATACTTAATTGCCTCAGTATAACTGGTACTTAGGTTTTTAAAAAAAATATTGCCATGGCTATTCATTCTAACATGAATCCTTTGACTTGTGATTATCTTTGACATAAACTGATAAAATGAAACATTTAGCAAACAAGGTCTTCATGATTTTGCAGCGAATGGTAGAACAAAGAGCATTTGAACCATCTGTTGCTGAAGTGCCAGACCTGACTCGTGAGAAGATAGTGTCACCTCAGGTATCTCCCACCAGGTCCACCAGCACAGTGACCACAGGTGATCTAGCTGATGTCAGCTCGTCCTCCTTGTCTAGGACTTATAGCTCAGGTAAACGTGGTGATATATTTGCCTTGCTTCACATTGTGCACATCTATCATCATCTTGCATTATCAATATGTTTCAGATGTCAGTTTGTCAGCCAAGACTTGCCTTTTAAGTTTGAAAAGATCTAGGTTTATGATTTCATGGCTGTCGTGCAAGTCAATGACTGCTTTTGATAAAGCTATGAAGGAAAGGAAATGGACATGACACACTAAAATTCCTGTATACTATAAGCCAACAGGCAAGTGATTAATGCATTTTATAAGGGTACATCTTATAAATTTCTACCTCTGGCTTAGATGTGTGCACTTTTATTGTTTGTCTGGAAATCAATATAATATATTAGTAAATCGAAATAATAATAGATTTTTTAATTTGCAGCTACCTTACGTTCTATATACATCTTTCAACCTCCTGATGGAGGTTATAGCAGTAGACCAACTTTAAATGTAAAGTATTTGATGTAGAAATTAAAGGAGGTTGATCATAGTTTATGGCATTTCTTGTTTCTCATGATTTTAGCGTATTCCACTAATTTTTTATTTTTTTTCTTGTTTGTATTGATATACACAGATTTGACGTTTAATTCAGTAGGGGACAACTATGAAAAATAGACTTTTAGTTTTAAATCAGGAAATCTTAGGTATAGATATTGAATTCATAAAGATTTCTTGAAGGGGCAACAGGTGCTGTGATTTTATTTTTCCCGTCATATTGCAAAATATGTGTCATACAGTATATGCACAGCTTGAGAATTTGGCAGCATATTTTGATATCTTGTTCAGTACCGATTAGAAAATAAATATGAAAACTGCAAAAGAAGAATATTTATTAGTAGATGGGAAGTAATGTCATTGAATGTCTTTTTAATACTATGTGTTGATAAAAGGCCAATTTACTGAGAGTGACTTATTTTGTGAGATTATTTTGCTTTGTCAGGCTCGAAGACAAGTAATCCAAGTCTTGATGCTATGCCTCCCAGCCAGGGACTACCAACCCCAGCTCAGAGACAACGATCTTTAGAAGACAGTGGTATTTATAGTTACATAAAATTTTTAACTTTTTGTTTAGAATTTAAAAAAAAAAAAAAATTTATTCAGAAAAAGTTTGTAATTTGTTCAATTTCATTGGGAGTGATCCTGAATTTTTTTTCTTTGAACAAATGCTTTCAAAAAGGGGTAAGATATAATGTGATAGTACTTTTAAAGGTAAAATATGCTAGATTTCAGGTTATCTCTTGTCAGTTAGTCTTCATGTTAAAAAAATAAATGGGTGCTTATATTCATAACAGTTTGTTATTACACAGTTGAAATGTCAATCTCAGAAAACATTACATTCATTAAAAAAATGAATCTTGATGTTATTTAGATTTCTGTGATGAACTTTGAGTTATCTGGTTACTTTTATTTGTTTATCATGGCTTCCTTGAAATTGATTGATAGTTTTTCTTGAGGAACTGAACCTGTTTTTATTTATGGATACAATACAGTCTTGTGAAAAATATTCATGATAACTTTTACATTTCTTGGTGTCTTAAAACTTTGAATTACTTTATTTTTTTCTATTTTACTAATTCCAATCTAAAATGCTCCTCTCCTTACTAGAGAAAAACAGAACCATTGACAGAATTGAGGGAGAAACTACCACAACAAATGGGATATTTCCAGCTCTTAGATCAGAACAAAAACGATCAAGCACAGGTTCCAATACGGGCCAAGATCTCTTTGGTACCCCCAACCAATCCATCATAGACCGTGCTGACAGTCAGCTGGGCAAAGTGATATCCAGCTCAAACAGCACTCCGGGCTCCCATACTTTGCCCAGTCCCCCTGGTATGACAGCCAGGCCTGGGCATGGAGTATCACTCCATGAAGCAATGGAGAGGCACAATATTTCAATGACTGGTGATGCAGCTACTTCTCCTCATAAACCAAAGCTTCCCAGCCCAGAGGGAGCTGCTTTTCTGTCTCCAGTGCCTGAGACTGGTCAACGCACGAGAGATGTGGCTGGTGAACTACAGACCACTGTTTCTGACAAAAATGATGACACTGGAAGACATGAGGAGACACCACAGAAGCAAGGCTCAGGCAAGGCCATCACAGGAAAACGTTTGATGAAATCAGATAGTGATGACGGCGGCAAAGATGCTGCAGACAACATGCGGGATCAGGGAGAAACATCTTTACCTGTGTCTAAGAGAAGGAGACTTGCAGAGGAGAAGGCTCCCAGCCAGTCGACAGATGTTCAGAGCACAGGATTCAGTATTCATGGTATACCTCCATCAGCAGCAAGTGGAGATTATAATAGAGAATCATTGCAGATAGGTAGGTTGATTAGATCTTTACTCTTCAAATTAAGCTATATCTATGGAAAACTTTCTTTAATATGTTCTTTTTATTATGAGATGAAACAGGCTGTTGTAAAATTTTTATATAAAGTCGGACATGGGACGCAAGTTCCTAACAGAGATACTAATAATATAGTCTGTCGAATACAGTTATTTCCTCCTAAGAACCCACTGCTTAAGAGCCCGGTCTGCCTTAGGACCTGCTTCTGCTGCAAAACATAGTTTTTCTCTATAATTTACCCCTCTAAGAACTCGCTCCCAAATAAAAAAAATCTGCGTAAGAGCCCGGTGTCGTGCCAAAACCTGACATGCGAGCACCTATGATATAATTTCAGACCAGATTGTTCACTCAAGAGCAACATACAATGCTAGATGTGCTATAGATTGGGAACAGGGTCAGAGGGAACAAGTAGAAGAGTGGAAGTGATGATTGATGTATGACTGCATAGTCTGTCAAATGTGGATAAGCCCTAGCATTTCGTTCTTTGACTCATACATGGGACAGCACCTGTAATTGACCCTGCATTTAAAGAGGATAAGATAACCTTCTGACTGGTCAGATAGATGTTTTCCTACTTCAGTCAGTCTGGCTAATTTTAAACACTTGAGCATTCATGTGATTTTCCGAGGGATCTCATGTTTTCATATAACAGTATCGTGTTTTCACTGATATCATTGCTGGACTCTCACTGAATGTTTGAATGTTTGGCAGCACTGGTGAAATGGTATTAAAGATTAGGAATTTGTGAGCAGACAGAATGGTATCCGTGGCAGTAAGAATCAGTAGGTGAATTGACATAGAATACTAGAATATGTATTTTGCATCTGAAACTAGCAAAATAAACATACTGCTAAAGGCATTTCACTTTACAAAAAAAAAAAAATGTCGTAGGGTATATTCATTTAAATAAGTGATAGTGGTATTTAAATACTTAATTAACAGCATTTAATCGTAGACCTTTAATTAGCAGTACAGTAGTCACCGCCTAATAACCTGCTGTGCTTTAACCGCTTCGGTCATTAGCCCGCCCATTCAGTGAAACCATTTTTTTCTGTATAAATCACCCCCTTTATAACCCGCTTCTAAGCGGGAGACTTTGTCTAATAACCTGCCAATTTCAATGCACTGGGCACAGTAACAGTGAAAAAAGGGCCCCAGCGTCATGATTGACACCATCGTAATCGAATTACGTGGCGGCGCCATCGAACGGGCCACTCAGCACACTAACTAGTGGAACAAAGGTGAGAGTTATTGTGGGTGTAGACATAGGTAACACAGATGGTCAATAAACTAGGCAACGACATAGCATTCCCGCTCGCTGGGGGAAAAGGGAGAGGGGGCGCGCATTGGCCTGTCTTATGATGCAATCACTGTGGGGATTCTCTCTCATCACGAGAACTAGGTGCGGTCAAGCTAAAGCGATGGTCATTGGTCCTGTTGTCCAGACAAATGACAATGCTTTGAATAACCACAGCAATCCATCGCTGTTCACTTACCATTCTCATTGTGATCAGATTCATTTCAGTTACCTCATTGAATTGATAGAGCTCAAAACAAAATAAAAAACAAAACAAACTATTGTTTTAAACGAAACAGGTCCATGCAAAATATTTCGACAGAAAAGGGGGATAATCCATGATAAAAATCTCCTCAACATTGAAATACACCTTATAACCCGCTTCGCCTAATAACCCGGTTCTTCTGTCACCCGAGAGGCGGGTTGTTAGGCGGTGACTACTGTACCTGGAGATCGCCAGCAAAGAGTATTAGATTGAACAATTGCCAAATATTGCTTAACTGGTGTTTTACATATATATAGATAACTGTCTGTGTATGTTTCAGTTTAAGATCTCATATTCTAATCTGAAAGACAAATTAATGAAACTAGATAAACTATAATATAATTATTAATTATTACACAGCACTAACATGCATTATACACTGAAACTCCCAAATAATGACAATCAGTGATCTAATAAAAATCGCTCATAATGCCCAATGTTTTATTTTTCAAATGTACAGAAAAATAAAGGTTTAGTGAATGATGTTCAATATTCAAAAAGAAAAATAACACTGTTATGCATTTAATAATGGATAAGTCATGGATATACCATGTTTTGTGTCAGGAGGCGTTATCTCTTCAGTAGATTTTGATTTTATATTCACTGCCCCGATCATGGCAGTCTTTGGTCAGTGCTTATAAGTGTCCTTTACTTGAAATTTATAGCTATGACAGAACAAATTACAATACCTACTGGCAATGATAGACAGATCATGCCAGTAGTGAGTATTTAGGTCTAGCTATGGGGGATCACTTTGCAAATGCAAAAACACCAAAAACATGCGAGCCAACAACATAATGAGTGTAGTTTGTATGTACATGACATCACATTCTGCACACACAATCAGCAGCCTTATTGCACAAGTAATACTGTTACAGCAGTTAAGTAAAACATGATAGTGTGTTGTTGCACTGTGGGCTAATAAAGAAAATGCACTTGTAGGAAGTTAATCACAAGATGGGCAGTTATGTATAGGGAAGTGGAAAAACGGTATGCATCTGGTGAGGTATGCAACTGTGCTAGGTCAGATGGCTGTCTAGATCGGCATTGTCCATACAGAAACTCTCATGTTGTAATTTGCTGGGATCTTTTGATTTAATGATTTAATGACATTGATATATTGTGTAGTGCAAATTCTTTTGATCCATGCAATCTGTTTTTCATGTGACAATAGTCCTACATGTAGGCCTATTTAAACTGGTATGAATATTCACTTTCAACTGAAATGAATGGTGCAGGTGGTGTAATCTGCTATTTTGTTACATAGTAGTCTCAGGGATTAGAGTTTCTGAGAAGGCTCACTCATTGAAGTAGGTTTGGAGAAAAAAATTTTCAACGTTTATTAAGTGACATATTAAATCAAGGTTTCTGTTTCTTTCTTCTCTTTTTCATTTCCTGAGCATTAGGATTTCATCTTAATCTTTAAAACCTCTAAATTTCTGTCATGAACAGTGCTGCATCTCATTTATTGAAATCTAGATTCGCATATAGAAGTTAGTGCATCACTGAATATTTCTAATACAGTTTGTTATTGAGTCTTTTGTGGGCTGTGGGGATGAGTTTGTGTGTGTGAGTATTTGGGGGGAGGGGGGGTGATGCCAAGTACACATTTTTGTCAGTATGTTCATAAGAAAGTCCAGTGGAGTGAGTGAATGACTGCATTTTAAATCAACTATATTTTACACTTTTTATAGTACATGCAATCTACATTTTTTTTTTTTTTAGAGGAAGTTGGAAGTCAATGATTTTACATTGTTTCATCTGTGTTTACAAGTGATGGTTAGTTATAGTCATCTTGGTGGAAAATTAATCAGCAATGAGTTTTTCTGTTCACAAGTTTATTATTAGATTAGAGGAAAACAAAATTTGCATCAACTTTTTTTTAGATATATGCTCTGCAGCTGCTTATATCAATCATTGGTATGTCATGACTGAGGATGTGCTGTCTTTTTCTTGATCCTACTTTCATACAGGTCTTAACTCACTTTTCAAAGGTTGTTGATTCATTTATATGAAATATACCTGCCAGTCACAGAACTACACAATTTTTTTATATTTAATGTGAATTTGCAAGAGTCTCAACAGTAAGTTTATAATGCACACATGAACATGCAGATTGATTAATTTTTATGTTTTGGTAAATTTTTTAAAATTTTGTTCTGCCAATTTTACTCATTTTTTCTTTTTTTTTTTTTTTTTACATTTTGTTTCATTTGAGGTTTAATATGAAATACTTCAAAGTTTTTGCCTTATGAATATATTGAACATATTTTGTTACGTTTTTCTTACTCGAGGGACTGGACATTTTTCAACACAAGTCATTGAGTTGCTTTTATTACTTTTAGAATCATAGCTGTTGCAATACCAGCATGGGATGCTCTATATTTTATTAGAGTAATGCGTCAAATGAAGTGATTATCAAACCACTTTCTTTATGTCGTGTTCGTAATTTGTACTGTCGTTAGTGTTCTGTTTCTTTACAGATTGTTTGTGTGGAGTTTGGCAAAGAAAGATCTTTTTTTAAATTTGTAAGTTTTATTTTTATAGAGTTATACTATTCAGTGTAACTATGTTTATGGTAGTAGGAAACAAAACATTCTGAATGAACAAATTTGTTTACATATGTTATACATGATCACCAGGCTTTCATATGAGGCACAAACCATGCATTCATATAGATACAATTAATTTAAGTTTTTGTTTAAAAGTGGCACATAATATATAATACCGAGCCTAATCATTCTGGGGATATATGAGAGCAAAATCATCATGCCTTTAGACAATTTTTTTGAATTTAGTGCATTGAAAAGTTGTGAAAGAAATGTATGCACATCCACTCATTTTATTATGGAAAAACATGGTTCTTAGAATATCCAAATCACCATTCTTGATTTCCAAATAAAGTTGGCTGACATTAGTGATATTTAAGAATTTTTTTTTTTTTCCATCTAGATTACCTCCAAAATAATTTTTGTACATGCATCAAAAGAATGTTGACTTCTTGGTGAGGTGTTTCCCCCCCCCCCCCCCCAAAAGTAAAAAAAAAAACGAGTGAGAAAACCTCTGTTTTAAACTTTTGCTCTTACAAGATCTGATCAGACAAGTCTCCGAGATTCAGTTTCAAATATCAGTTGTAGTTTTTTTCTTTCTCTATTATTTTGTATTAATTTTACCTGTTAATTTGCTATAAATTGACTTTGTTAAAAGAAATTTATGAAGAGTATATAAAGTAATTTTTTTGTTTTGTTTTACATACTTCATCGACAAGACTGTGTATTCCTTGTTAGTCATGTTGATGCCACTGAAGCACTGCCCCAAGACAGAAACTTGAGAGCACAACATTTTACTGCCATTATGTCATGTCTTCATTTTTAAAATATTTTAGTGATGATTAAAATCAAAATACAATTTAAATCAACTTTCTTGTATCTTTTTGTTTTATATGTGTTCATGTTGTTTGTTCTGATAAAGTTATCTCGTCTTCAAAGCCGTCAAGAACTAGGGCTGAGACTTGAAGGAAAATAATTCAGAAATCAAACTTTATAGATGGGTCCTAATATGACATAACTATAATATGCCTTGCAGCCAGTCAAAATAAGTTGCATGTCGATTTTCCATCAGATTAAGTTATTGCCATCACATAAAACTTTAATTCATACACTTTTATGTGGTAGAAAAAGTTTTGAGCTACATGTAGTTTTACAGTCGCCAGGAATGTTACAGAAAATGAGACAGAGCTAATAGCTGACATCAGGCAAAAGTTGACAGAAACTGAAATGTTTAGCACAGGAATCTAGCCCGCAACATCTTGATGTGCTTGTAGTTTGTCCATAGGAGCAATATTTCTTCATTCAGAGGCAAACGGTATTAAAAACATTGATATCTGGTGACCATCATTATCATCAGCCTCCAATTTCCTTCCCCATATCCAGCGATTTATGATTCATTCTGACCAAGAGACATTATGCTCTGTGATTTTTAGTGCAGTATGAGTGATCAATGCCATGCTGTAAGTGCATAAATGTCTATGTCACTATAACATCAATACCTGGAAAAAATGTTGGTTAAATTTAGTTTACATGAGAAATTTGCTACAAGACAGTTTTGAAAATTTCATTTTCCGACATGTACAAGCATTTATCTATTACCAGTTATAATCTTCTAGGGGTACGTGAAACAAACCCCACTTAGGATTCACATGGAAGAATGATACCCACAGACATGTGCTCAAACTGCAGGAGTCGGATAGGACATTAACTGAAGTACTCTCTACTGGTACAACTTGTTGTTTTTCTCAAGCCTTTCAATCCTAAGAAACAGGATTATCTCGGCTTTTAGAAGTTGCCAATTTTTGCTGAGAAATTTTGTGAGTAATAATTTGGAATTTGGAAATTATACTTTTAAAAACGAAATCTTCCACGAAGACCGAGGGTTCTCTTCTAGTTTGAAGAACACATTTTCTATATGCCATGGCATTCTCAGAATTTGTAATGGTACATTTCTATATGTTTCAACAAAAACAACAACATGCAACAACAAACACAGATGTTATAGAGTTTATGTTTCTTTTGAGCAGCATTTTGTCCGTGTATAGAAAATGAAGAGAGAATTCTCTTGCCAAAGCGCTTC
>JBCAUA010167331.1:8165-21932 GCA_038406235.1 Peronia verruculata | reverse complement strand
ACTTCCATTTCAATCTGCATTTCTTTCTCGGATCCTCTTTGCTGACTCCAGAAGTGTTTACTTCTTTCTCTCTCTCTCTCTCTCCCCTTCGTCCACCATTTTATTCACCGTCCTTATTTCTGACTTCCACCCATCCTTCTCATCTCTTGTTTTTCTTTTCCTTTCCCCATATCTCATTACTTTGCTTTTCTGTGTGTTCATCTTCTAAGACAGCCCTCTCTTCCTCTCATTTCTCATTGACATCTACTCTTCTAATGTATATATTTCTTCTTCACTGTCTCCCCTTCCCCCCCCCCCTCCCTATCTCACACACTTACCAGTGGACAAGAATGCCTTGAGTCAAACAAGGAGATCAATGACCTGTGCTGAGGACAACAGACCCAGTGCCATCTGCCTTGGCGCATCAGGTAAGGCACTGGTTCCCAAAGTTAGCGGTGCCGATGAAAGGTTCCAAGTGGGCGGTGAAGGATTGAAGTGGGCGTTTTTTTTTTGGGGGGGGGGGGAGGGGGCCGCGAATGGCCGGACATTGGCTGAGAGTGGGGCCATTTGGTTAGAATTAGAGATAGTTGAAATATAATCTGCCCGCTTATCCCAGATAAAAATAATGATTAACTTACATTTATTTCTATATCCAGGGATATCAAACAAAATTAAATGCTTTTCCGAACTACCTTTCTATCAATCCGACTAAAATTAGATGATAAAAGTTTTAATTTGAACTAAGTTGAAAACAGTTACACTGAAATGAATTCAGTGCGGGGGGTGGTGGGGAGCAGTCCAAAAAGTTTGGGTACCATTGAGGTAGGGCATTGATAAAGCTGTCATCTGGCATAGGTTTTAACCCTAGAAATACCATCGGCCGCTCAGGTCAATAACAGGTTTAATATATGTCATTATGTTGCATATTTCTTTCTTTCCAAAGAGCATTACAGTGGCCACAACATTATGCCCAAAATATGATACATGTACATCATCTTAAAACAAAGTGCAAAGCAAATAAATATCAACATTTTCAATATTTGAGTCAAACTGAACAAATTCCATTTTGCTTACTTTGTCATTTGTACAGAGACACTTATCGCAACATGTCGTTCCAGTCAGTGACGAGAGGCAAAAGTAATGAATTTCAAAATCCTTCTTAACAGGTGTATGCATGTCCTACGTTGCCAGACATTAAGCTTCAGAGCAACTGAGAAATAAAAAAAAAACATAGTAAAGTGTTAAACTAATTTATAATACATGTAACTCAGAGATTAAATTGCAATAAAACGTTTTAAAACCTGTAAAGTGTCCACATACAAAGTGTTAATCACTTTTTGGCCCACCCCGCACAATCTTTGCGAGGCCAATGCTTATCTCATTTATCTTTTCTCTTTCAGGCATTTTCATTATTGTTAGCGCAGTTCTAATGGTGGCCTTGCCAGATGTTCTGGAGGCATGCGCATATCTCAAGTACGGGGACAGACCGGAAGTGACGACAGTCCAATAGTTAGTGTAACTGATCTGTAATGCAGGATATCTGAGAACAATACACATTTATTCTCATTCATGTACATGTATAATAACTGTAGGATTTTTATACCATTCAGACAAGCCATCCATCCTATGAATAAGTAAAATCACTTTTTTTTTCAAAGCGCATTATCTATTTAATTTGTCCATTTATTATTTATTTATTTTGTTGTTATGTATTTATATGTCACGTGCATCTATTGATTCATTGATTGATTGATCATGCAGATAAGGTACAGTTCATGTATAACGCATTTCCTCAACAAACGCCTAATTCATAGCTACAGAAACTCAATCTTAAATTGTGCTCTTTTTCTTTTCTTTTCATTTTTGTAACCCATTCTTTTAGCCTACTTATCGAAATCTCTAGAGACAATGAACAATGGATATCTGGCATTTACATCTTTTGTTTCCACGAAAGTGCAGGTTTTGCTGTTTTCTCTCTAAAACACCTCTGCCCAGCTTCAAAGTTCACTGATGACATTTACAGATATTTAAACTGTGAGAATAGGTCTATGTGTTTTTTTAAAAAAGTCAGTATTTACATAGGTTTGTGACAATTTGTAGGCCTACAAACCTACTGACCCCAGCATCCTCGGCCCGCATTTTGAAAACAAAAAGTTCTGATCTGAGAGCAAGTCAACTTTTATAGCTAGATCAATTTTAACGAAATTTGACAGAACGCCTTTTTCGTTATAGTTTGAGTATTTCTCTATCAGTTCATTTATATAACTTTTCACAATATTAAAACATAGTCCAGTACATAACACCATTTTCAAAAGAATTGCACTTTTTTCTCTATGTATTTAAGACCAGTACACTAATCTAAATGTTCATTCTCTCGAATCAATTTTCAGTGTTTTGTCGTAGTACGTAAGGACTTAGGGTGCTTGTTCAAATTCCGGAATAGTTCCCGCTAAACATTGTTACATACATTCGTAACAACAGATAAAAGCTTGGTGACTCTCCTTCTTTGATCTTGCCTTTTAAAACAAGTAAATGTTTGTTTAGTTTTCTCTCTCACTGTCTTTCTGTCTGTCTGTCTGTCTGTCTGTCTGTCTGTCTCTCTCTCTCTCTCTCTCTCATTCTCCAGTGGACTACCAGCCTGCGTGTTATATTTTCTGTTTGTAATACTGTGCACAACACTTGTCTTTCACTGTGGCCTTCTTTTGCTTTCTTTTTCTCTGACTCTCTTCTTTTCTTCCCTCTGTCTTCTAATTTTGTCTTATACATCCTCTGTCTTTTCATGCCTCTCTCTCTTTCTCTCTCAGTACCATTACTATAGAAACTCTCTTCTGCCTCTATCTCTCACTATCTGACTCCCTCTGTCCACATCTCCAAGACTATCTGTTCAATCTGGCTATGGTCTCCAGGCAACCTCTGTTCCTTTTGTCTTTTCACGACACTTAACATTGGTTTAATCTTCACTCATTCATATTGTCTTTTGAAACAGTGAATGTTTGCTCGGCTTTCCCGAGTGCATTGGGTGACGACCATCCCCGATAACTTCCTGGTGTGTACACGTAGTTTGTTCCATGACAATCTCACCTTCTCCTCCTACCCCCCCCCCCCCCTCCTCCCAGATACCAAATCCCCCCTTCCCCTCCCCGCCCTTTCACCAAACCCCTCTTTTCTCCCAATATCTTTTTTTTTTTTTTTTCAATTCAGAACTTACACGGAAAACGAGCCCCCCACTTTACTACTCACAGAGATTCTGGAGCCGATACTAGTAAATTAAGCTTCACCATTAGGCTTATTATTATTGTGCATTTTTATTGATCTATAATAAAACTGAACATTAGTATTGATGTGCTCTGTCCTTAGTAAGAGGCTTGTATAATTGCAGCAGTTTACAACAAGATTATGTGCATTGACCGTTCTTGACTGCAGTGATACTAATTTCAAGTACATGCACATGTATAAGTGCTCACAGTGATGGACTGATGAATTAGAAAAAATCTATCCTTTTCAACATGGATATTCAACACTTCTACTATGCTCCGTATGGGTATTTATGCACAAAGCGCTGTTAGGTTAATTACCACACCACTATTGATCTTTAAAAGAGTCCGAGCTTACTTTCATCATGAGGTATCAGAATGGACAGATTTAATAATAGGCTACTACTAAGTCGCCATCGTTCTTTGATACTGACACTGAGGGCAGATTGATTTGTTGTTGAAGAGTCTGGCTGATAATCTTTATTAATACTATGGACAGGGGCGAAACACGCTCTGATTAGCTCAGTATCTTGTTCTGCAGGGGGTGGGGTTCTTGCCTTAGCTTAAACACACAATGAAGACCTGTGGCGTGCCCTTTTCAATTTCATGAACATGCAGATCCTAATTACTGCAGTGCGTGTGTTTCCTGAGTAGATCCAGCAGCGGCAATAGCAAAACCCCAAAACTATTTGGAGAGACAAGAACATCAGTCTGCGCTCGAAGATCTAACTAATGCGCTCCCTTGCTCTGTCGGTCTTCCTGTACGCATGTGAAACCTGGACACTCACCGCAGAGCTAGAAAGAAGGATCATGGGAACTGAGATGAAAGAATCCAGGTATTCACTACACAGACCATGGGACCAACGAAGTGGTCCACAGAAAGACCGTGGAAGCAAAAGAACACCATGATAACCCCATTAGAGTGGTGAGAGGCCAAAATAATTAAAATGGTACAGACGCATTCCTCGTTCAAGAGGCTTTGCAAAAACAGCCTTGCAATGTGCAGTCAAAGAGGCCGGAGACGGAGGATACAGAGAAAGAGGTGGGGAAAATAACGTACAGAAATGGATAGGACTGAGTCTGGCAGAATCCCAGAGATGGTGGAAGATAGAGACAACTGGAGGAAAGTGCTGGACACGTCTTCAGAGGTGCCCCAACGACATCCACAGCAATCAAGGGATAAGTGAAGTGAAGTGAAGCTCCATTTATAGATTTCATTACTTTAGATGCGTGTATGGAAGCTTATTTTTGGTTTTAAATACATGTACATGTAAATGTTAAAGCTGTCCTTGGGTCCATCTTGAGTAACAGTAAGACTTAAATGCGACAGATGTTGAACCTATTAGTGTTACCATCTCATTCTGGTGCAAAGTGATACACGCAATTTGTTCAACAAGTAGACACATTTGAAACGGATCCACAGTGGACATGGAAAGGTTGCCGTTCTTCTGTAACACCTGGAGATGAAAGTATTAATGTACTACAGTACAGCATAAATGAATATCTACGTCCAACACTTTATGATGCTTGGAACAGTTTATCAAATAAGGAAAAGTAGGAACACTAATTACATGTACTAAATTCTATTCTTTATGAAAATTTATGACATTCATATTGCTTGAGGTTTGACTACAGATTATATACAAAACTCAATAATAGTGGCAATATACACATGTCATGTACTGCACAATTTAAAGTTTGGGCGTGTTATGCTGTTAAGAGTAGGCTACATCATGTATATACGTTCACCGCAGTAATCTGATGCATCTCTCACATTATATTATTGCATGTGCATTAATATAAATGGTAAAAATATGAACTACATGTACTTTTTTAAAAAATCAGATCAGAGAAGCATATACAATATTTGGCTCTAGACTTTATGACAAGATCTAGAACTCTAGTCTAGTACAAATAAATGAATAAATGTCCAACTATAGGCCTACTTGAAGTAGGTTAACAAGACATCAACAGAGCAACTCCAGCTTTATTTTCCAGCATGCTGAAATGTGATATCAATAGCTTGCAGTGGTTTTATTCCACGTGACATTGACATGTGTTAGCTGGTACATGTACATATGTATTACTTGCTGTGTATCTCCGCAGCTGTTCTGCGTGAAACTAGTGAGAAGTGTACGAGGGCAAAAACGTTATAAGGTCCTCTAGGGGGCAACAGATCTGAGACACACATGAACATGTAGAGCACTACTAAATCAAAACTACATGTCCGTGTAACTAACAATAACATTTGAGATACGACACGATGAAATCAGGCTCTCGTCAAACTTTGAGCTTATGGAGTTCATGGTATCACTGAATCACTGCTAAAATTATTCGTTTCCCTTTCTGTGTGTGAAAACATTTTTGCTCTACCTTCTGTAGAAGTCGAGCAAATTGATGACAATTAAAGACGATGAGGGTGACCTTGTACTGCAGCTCAATTTAGTGAGAAAATGGCCGATCACTTTAATAACTCCTTATTCATCTTTGTTAGCCCATGCCCGTAAATTACAATATTTGGACGTTTACTCAATCTTCCTCAGCAAATTTAACTCTGAAGAAATCCATTTTTTAAAAATTGATACAGAACGATTCTGTGACAAAAACAACAACAACAACAACAAAAAAAAAACATCGTTCACTGCTGAAAAACACTTGCTTTCTCCGATCGCCTCAGTATAACGACCGCCTGATTTCATCGTGTCGCGACTCATTTCATTTTGCTCCTAAAATACTATGCATGCAATTTTGCCTTCAGTAGACTGAGACCAATCTTTTTTTTTTTTACGGTAGATGATAGGTGGACCCCGGGGCGACGCACTGTTCATTTTTCTTTACCTTCTCGGTTGTCGTAGAGACCTAGAACAACCCCTCTGGCTCAACATGTTGGGACCCTCGACCAGCACAAGTCCACCCTAATGCTAACATGTAGGTCCGACGAGCGGGGTGACGGGCGAGGTGACGGCCCACCCTAACGCTAACATGTAGGTCTGACGAGCTAATTATAGATGGTGTGCATTGATCATTGATAATGAATAATTACAGATGATATATATATACATGTATATACCCGGAGTCCACCTATCCACTTCCTTTTTTCTACAATGTACATGTATGAGTATGAAGCTTTGCAATCCCAAGAGGGTAAGGTTATCTCTGCTTTAACTTTAACTTAAATGAATAAATGCTTGTCCTGTTTTTGATGAGACAAAATGTTTCTGGGTAGAGAAATCAGGAATCTGTAAATTTTATTTGGACTGCAGCTACTCTTCATCCGAATTTTAACTATCAGGGATTCTTTAACGTACATAACAAATACAGTACACAGAACAAACACCAATACATGCAATTACACTGTAGATACATGTTGTACTGGTGTAAAAAAAACAACAAAAAACAATGGATTTTGCAAACAAGTCACAGGGCACTTCAGAGAACTTTTTTTTCCACAGTAACAACAAAATGGATCTGGCAATCAAGTGACAGGGCACTTCAGTTCAGAGCATTTTTTTTTCTTTTGTAACACAGTAACAACAAAATGGATTTTGCAAATCAAGTGATAGGGCATTTCAGAGCCCCTTTTTTCCCAGTATTTTTTAAAAATTCTTAATCAACCGTTGGGCGGATGGAAATTTAAGTGGGACGGTGTAGGTACATGTACTTCTTTTTTGTAACACAGTAATAGTAACAAACAGCGCAATTTTTGTCAATATGCGCACATATTTGTACAAATGTTAGACTATGAAAATTCGCTTTGAAAAGCACCTGTACACGATGTTCACAGTATACATACATATATACAGTATAGTATTACTTTCTCTTTGCAAGACACAAGGATACTGAACAAGCAGAGTAAATAAATAAACAAACAAAAACATCTAAAAAATCTTTTTTTTTTTTTCTTGTCATTAGAAAGATTGATCCTTAAAAAAATTAATCAATAAAAGGAAGAAAGATAAATTTTTTCCTTGCATCAGGAACTTTTTCACGAATTAAGTTTGAGATGAAACAAAATTCATTTCTTCCCTCTTAAACATCTGTAGTGTGCTTGATAAATGCCCCTGGTGTGTTACAAAGGCATGTGATAAAGATGGTCAAAAATAATATCCATTGAGTAATAATTCTTTGATAGTAAAACTAATAGTAATGACAGGATACATTTAATAGTGCACCATATGTGGACATGAATAAATCCTTTCATTACCCCTTACCAAAAAAGATTTGTGAGGCTTTCTGATTAACATCTTTTGTTTGGAATGTCCTTATGTTTCCAGAAAACATCGATGCCAGTAGATTATCACTCAAGACTGAGCATTTATCTTTCTCCGTCCACAGTTAAATGAAGTATGAGCCTGTGGTCACTCCAGTGCTTTTTTTTTTTTATATTCCCCGTACAACAAGGGTTAAATGTGTTCACATGTTGGACTGTAGGAGTAAGGATGCATGCACTTGACAGTTCTTGAGTTATAATACTGGGAAGTAAATTGTGCTCATCTGGACAGTCCCCTGGTTACTGGGTCAAGTGGGGTCAAGATGAGATAAAAGTCTTTGTTCTTTCAAAAGTTCACAGGCATTTGAGATAATGAGAAATTCCCCCTGGTCCATGAGGAGGCCTTCAGATTCTAGGAAAGGTAATTTTCCTGAGTCCAGGCAAGTTCTCGAGTTCTAAAAAAAAAAAAAATCTAAACTGCCAAAGCACAGGAGGGTTCTGATGTTCTCAGGAAAATAATTTCCCTCCCCCGTGAATCCAGGCGAGACCTTTCAATTTCTAAGAAAAATACTTTTCTGGAGTGCACGAGACTTCTGGAGTTCTAAGAAAAATAATTTCCATAAAGTTCATGGGGACATTTGGGGAAATATTTCCCAGACACCGAACGAGGAGGCAGTCAACTGGATGCTGTGACTTGTGAACTCCCGTGATTACATGTAGTAAGTCAAGTCGAGCCCTCCCCCCCCGATTAGTTAAAGAAAGAAAGCATAAAAAGAGCTAATTTTCTGGAGAAATGAGATGTTAAATTATGTTGCATGTGCCATTCACATTAAATTATTTTTTGGGTTGTTGCATTTTTCTAAGCATTGTATCATTTGCTTTTTGTTAAGAATTGATACATGATGTAATTTGTGTCATACAGAAATGTTGAAAGTTTACAGATGGAGGAGAGGAGGTGAGACTGAGAGCTTCGGCATTGTCTCCAACTGTTTCCCGTGGTCCTTTTAACACATTTCAGTACATGTACTAGAAGCAAAGACAAATGGAGAGAGGAAGTAATAAACTGTTGATTTAAGAAATGAAATTTTAAACATTAACAAAAACAGGAAGTGAAAACTTGGAGTTGAACTAAGAGGACCAAAAAGAGAAGAAAAATTAAGAAAAAAAAAAAAAAAACACACACACACACACACACACAAAGAAAATGAAAATTGTTAAAAAAGGGAAATGAATTCACACTTTTTTCAAAGGCAAGTTATACAGATATTGTCAGAAATTGCTGATGGGAAGATTAACTTTCTACTTTTTTTTGTGAAGTGTTGATTTCCAAGTCCAAGCTGACCTATTCAGAGTGGTGAAGTGTGGATTACATTCATGCTCTCTGCGAGGCATCCTTGAGTAAAAGCAATGAATTTGTGAGAAAAATAAAATGTAGGATGTTGTCTACATTCTAATGGTAAACCTCTCTTTGATTATGGGTGAAATTGGAGATTGACTAAGAGAAGAATACAATGTAATACAAACAAAACCAAAATCAGTCTGATTTTTTTCTTTTATCAAGTAACACAGAAAAAAAACAAAAACAAGAGAAAAACTTTCAAATTGACAATTAGATATGAATTTATTTACAGCATAAATGATGAACCGAATCATTCGTAACACAGAAAACAGCATAATTAACATTTCTGCAATTACACACAGTCAGGTACGAAGCAAACAAACTTTCAGCTTGAATGAGACTTCATTCTACAAGTTGTTTCCCCTTGGAGTAACTCCCCTAAAAATGGCCTCATGCATACTAGTAAGAAGTGAATTAGATACAATGACTCTAGCAGCCTATGCACACAAATCTGACCTTAAAACATCCACATCATGACACCTTTATATAGCTATAATATAGGAAAATCTAGGCCAATGATGCAAGACACTGTCAACTCCTGTTTCATCCGTTATTTCTTAAATCTGCAAATACACTTCTGTGTATGAAATTTATTCTGCATAAACTTACTGACACATCCACTGAAATTGTTTCACATATTGGCTCTCTCACTCCAAGTGCTAGTTTCTGTTTTACAAACCTAAGTCTGATCCACATTTAAAATACAAAACTTCAAAGGCATTGGCTCAAGATGAATTACAATCATCCTTCATTCTCAGGTATCCTTCATATGCTCTCCATATTTCTCACACAATCCTGTGCCACTTAATGCTACGCAAATACTCCAGCCGAACTATACAAACAAAACATTATGACAAAAACAGATACATAAACAAAGAAGGGTCATTTCGAATCACTTTTCTCCAATGGTGCGTAGTTCAGCAACTTTTCAATCAGATCAACATGGGACAGCAGCATGCGACGACAGCAATACCGTTTCAAGCCAAGAGCATCCAAGGCATCTCTGTGGATCGCCAAAATGAAGATAATTTTAAATATATATACACCAGTAAAACCCTGGCAATCTCATTTGGTAATACATTTTTTTCCCTTAAATGAAATATTCTTGGTGAATGTCACTTGAACACTGTGCTAAATGATAAACAGTGCACACCACTTATCGAAATCACTTAAAAAAACATTTCTTTTTTATCGACATGATTTATTAAGTGCAGATTTATTTCCTCTTTATTGTTAGTAAATAGATCCCTCTATATCAACATCCTCTCCTTTTGACTTATCTTATATCGACATGTCGATCAAACTCACAAAGCCATGCAGGCTGAAGGGAAACAAAGCGGCTTGTGTCTAGTTTGGACTACTGTACTGTCCGCAGAGGGAAAGGGTCATTGAGTGTGTGTTGATGTAGATCTACTTGTGATGCGTATACACATCCACTAACATGCTGTATAGATCTAGTCTGGCCTGTGCAGCGAACTGGTCTCGTGTTTCATACAACTGTTGGGAATCACTTACATTTGTATCAGTAGTATCAGTGGTAATCCCTGCTGTCTGCATTCTTGCAAGATGTACTGACTGTCTTTTAAGGACCAAAAATCATAATAAAAAGTTTAAAAATGACAGGATGGGTACTTCTTTTATCAATTTTTTTTTCTGATTAAGGGCAATAACTAGCAGTATTTCGATAGGGGCATGGTTGCTTCCCCTTACTTCAAAATTCAGCGCTATTACTTGCTATTATTGTAATTACCCACCTCTGCAAGGAAAAAACAATATCTTAAGGAGGTTTCTCTTATACTGACTTTCTCTCATATCGATACAAAATATCTGGACCCTTACAGCCTTATATGTCGATATATCAGGTGTGCACACTGTATGTACTTGTGCTAATTCATTTTGGTGAGATAACACAAAACATTTTCACTGACAATGACATTTACAAAGAATAAACCAATAAAAAAAAAATGTTTACTGTGTTACAAGTTTATGACTTTGAGCACCCTACTGTGCCTAAAAAAAAAAATTTGATTCCAATATCACACTTTTGCATTAGTAGTTTCCATGCTAGGAATGTTATTTAAGAACCGCAATAGGGAGTAAAACTGTTATTTGCAATTTTACAACACTATTTTGATTCTTAACAGTTTTACCATATAAATTTTAAAAACTTCAAACCCAAAGAAAACAAAAGATACTGTGTGCAGTGGAGCTGCATACATCTGTGAGGCATAAATATACAGTTCAACCTTAAAGTTAGAATCAACAGGTATGATCTAAGCTGTAAGTATTTCATTTATTGGTCATAAACATAACAGAGTGGCCAGTATATGTCTTACAGCCAGTCAATTTGAGACGGAAGTCACTGGGCTAGAACCAAGAAATCAAGCTTTGAAAGTGATGAATTTCGGTCACTGCTGAAGGGGGGGAGGGGGGTGTCCTGTTGTCTCTTTAAACTGCAATATCTCTGGCTAGAATGAGGCTGGCTCAAAACTTTTTTCACCACATGAAAGGATATGAAATAAGCTTTCATATGACAATAAAAACCCCATATGGTGAAAAATCAACATATGTCTCATTTCGACTGGCTGCGAAACATACGTAATGCAATCTATAACAACAATTCCTTGTCTTTCTCAAAGTTGGTTGTGTGCTTTTTTTTTCCAGCCCAGCATATTTCACAATCTATTAGATTAAGATATGTTACTTTGCTACAATGTGGAACCAAAAGCCCATCAGCAGTTAGTACTTGATTCTTTCAAAAAATTATGCCATCGTCTCCATTTCAGTTGCAGTAGAGAAAAAAACTCAGGGGAGAACATCATCAGCACTCTCTGCCATACACCTTACAGCATTTCATCACACAGAACCAACTTTACAGTCAGAACCATCCTGAACTATGAAACCACTGTTCTAACCTTATGTGTGGGCCCACGTGAAAACCCAACTAAAGTCGCACGCATTCAAATCAAACGGAGCCAGAAGCTCTCAAACCCAAGTTTAGATCTACCAACCGCTCTTGGGTTTTCATCATAATCGATTTCCTAAAGATGTTTAGCATGTACTGAATGACACTGTAAAAAGTTAAAAAATGATCAACTAAACATATTGTTTTAAAGTTTCTGTAACACTAACCGACTTTCGATATCTCCCTAATCTACGCTTATTTTTGTTTGCATAGATCCATCAACAAAAACTTTCTTGTTGTACTTATGGTGTTGCTATGACAGCAGTCCTACCTGCCACTGTTGCCAAGGTCTGTGTCTGTAAGCCAACAGTATATGATGCACTCCGCGCATTTAGTGTTATGGGTACCTGCCTGTACCGCCCACAGACTAAATGCTCACTCACATGCATTGGTCATTCTCGATCTGATCATAGCTTGGCCTGCTATCTTATGTTCCCATATGAACTTAAATCTTTGAGTAACCGTGATGTCCCACCCTGCCCCTCATTTTATGTTTTCATCTACAGTGCACATGTTGCCGGCCACAATATAAAATTATGACTCAGGATGTAAATCTAGATCCATTTCGGGGATCATTCACATTCCCATGTCTGGGCAGAAGCTGATGTTAATTTAGCATTTGAATTTTAGTCATCAGCACCATGGACAGACGATTGCAGGCTACATCATCACGCAGGCCCACTGATCTTGTCTGTGCTTAATTTACATAAGATGGGACTGAAACACACTTTTTTTCTGCCCTCAACTTTAAAGCTGAATTTCTGTTCGGCATTTTTTACCCCCATGGTACAAAAACTGCCATATCTCAGGTTCTAGTTGTCAGAATTGGAAGAAATAAAAAGCAAACTTCTCAGATATGATTGTATTTTCACATACAACAATTACGTTATGATCTATAAACATGTACGTCTTTCAACCTCCTGATGGAGGTTATCTCGACGGTTCTTTGTTTGAAAAAAAAAAAAAAATCCTGTTTATATTAATACAAATCCTGTCTTAAAACCTTTATCTTTACTTTTGGAAAGGGGGGGGGGGAGAGAAAAAGAAGAAGAAAAAAAAAAAAAAAGACAAAAATAAAACTTATAATAATAATGAATCTTGTCTTAAAAAAATCAAAAAGGTGTTAACAGTCTTTCAACTTGAGGGTCTGAGAGTATGCTTAATTCATAACATTCAGTTAACAATATTTATCTGGACAACACTTATTATATTATTTACATAATAGGTTGGGCCGCTCGGTGGGCCAGTATTCCCGAATCCACCGTAACGAGACACAGCAATCCCTCCCCCACTTATTTCCATGTCGGCAGGGTCTAGAGTCTCTGTCCAGAAGAACACAGTGACTACTCCCTCCCAGTTTCATAAACAATCGTCCATCCGGAGACCCCTGGAAATTCATAGAGTTCTTTCGATGTTCTTTTCTTTTTTTTACCCCCTCCTTCCTCCCATCACCCACTATTTGTTTGTCTTTGTTGTTGTTGGTACTTTACTGCCGGCATGGATTTCCTCCTAATCTGCCACCTTCCCTATCCCTCTCTCTCTCCTTACATCCATTTCCAAGTTACAGGTACATGTATTTATTTCTTCATCCCCTCCCTTTAATTCTCATTTTGGTTTTTCTATTTCGCCCCTGTTAGACTGTCTGTCTCCGACCTAGCAACCCCAGTGTTGCTTCATCAACACAATGAACTCCAAAACTACTGAGTGGATCCATCTGAAATTTGGCACACAAAATTCTTGCAGAAAGATCTGTGTCTCTACTTATAAATAAAAAAAAAAAGCTCATTATATCTGACATTATTCTAAACTCCCAAGAGTGTTTGATCCAGATTGCTCGATGATAGAATGGGAGGGGGAGGCATGGTGTGGTGAACAGGAGCCTAAAGGATATGCTCAGCCTGATTTCCCATTTAAAAGAAAAAGAACTTGATATGAAATATTTATATTTGTTGGGGGGGGG